>JAOVVB010000033.1:945817-958089 GCA_028570985.1 Heterobranchus longifilis
CATCTTAGTGCTGCTTAATGGAGAAAAGCACCTGAGTCTTCCCTTAGTGAGAAGAGACACACCAGATATTAGAGCTGAAACAATTCGTGAACGATTCAGTTACCTAGAATGATTCTTTAAGGTGAATCAGGCGAATCACCGGCATAAAGGAATCTATTTTTTTTTCTTTTTCTGGTTGGTTTAGACAATAAAATACATTCAAGATAATTTATTATCTGCAGTATTGCTTTAAGACCATCAGCTGAGTATTTATTCAAATCAATCACTCGCTTAATTGGATTCACTTTAAGAGGCAGGTTACAAAGAAAAACTAATCATTAAAATCAGTCACAAATTGCTATAATAAATCGCTATAATTGCAATAATGCAGCAAAGATATTCTAAAAACAAAAAGATTGAGTAGTGTAAAAACAGCTAAGCTATTAAAATATGTAGAAAAAAATTAGCCAGCTTAAATCATTTTAAGATTGTTCTTTGTAAATAATTTTCCACTAAAGTACTTTTGCAGTCATGTGACTACTAGGATGCAATAGTGTACAGCAGAAGCACTGTTCACCGACATTAGTCTACTATGTATTCTCGTAGATAATTACGTTCAAGGTGTACTTCAGAGACAAAACAATAACAGATATATTTCGTAATGATTATCTGATGCTTTGTCACACAGATAACACGTACATGTATGAAAATGGATGAAGAAAGTGATAAGGATATTAATTTGCAAAAGTTTAATTTGTTATCATACCCTGATTACCTCAGACAGTGTACAGATATATGATTCCTCCTGGATTTGGTGGCGTTCGCTAGCATTAATGTTAGCTTATTCTGTGCTTCTGTTGCAAATAATACGACTGTGCTTTAAACTTCATAAAATTATTTGCAGGCAATGTTAACTAATACTGACATTTCACACTTTATAATTAATAGCTAACTAACTGTTCTAGTGTTAAATGTAAAGCTAGTGCACTATGTAGGGTGTACTGTAGAATCTCTTGTTCCACACACTAAGTAACGCCATTGATCAAAGACTAGAGAGGGATTTAGGATTCAGCCTTGTGTTAGAAGCTACTGTAGTTAGCTTTGTAACTTGAAGCATAACATGGGCGGTTCAATCGTGATTCAGAACAATTTTGAAGCGATTACTAAGGAGATAAAGTGTTATGATTAATGTTATCAGACATAGTGTTTGTGGGTTTTGTCACAGGTATCGGGTAAGTAACATCCCTTACACTGTCCAGAAGTGGACAGACATCATGGTGTCACATGCAGAAGATCAAAAGCTACACCCACCTGCCAGCGTTTTCTGCACTAGCAAACAGAAAATGCTGAGTCATGCTAGCAGGAAGCAATGCTAACAGGATTTTCATTTCCTCCTCACAAGCAAATTAAACGATTCACTCCAAATCATGTTGTTTCACGCAGTATTTCAAACATCTAACACAGTGTATAATAAGTAATAAAACAAAACAATAAACTATGAAATGTACAATAACAAAATGAACAAGATTAAAAATCCATACATCTTACATGCTTAAAAAGGAGTAGAAGGAAGCGTACACTAATAACATCCCATTATTTAATCAACTATCTCTTAAATTATCTTGTTTAATCAGTACATGACACAGCGAAAGAAACGCGTACAAATTTCCATGTCCTGTTGTTTTTCTGACAGAACTAGTGAGCTAATATACGCCACAACAGAATTCTGACTAGACGTTGATTAATTCTCTGCAACAGCGGGTCTGACGGCAGCACAGGTTAGAGTTTCTATGGTAACAGCAACAGCTGAAAGAAGGTGCTTCACATAGACATAGAGATTCATAGAATCCTTGGTGTTAATTTTTCTTTAATGAGAAATCTGTTGGTGTAGTGGTTAGCACTGTCACCTTGCACCTCCAAGGTCCGGGTTCGATTCCCGTCTCTGTGTGCATGGAGTTTGCATGTTCTTCCTGTGTTTGGTGGCTTTCCTTTGGGTACTTTAGTGAATACAGGATAAAGCGGTATAGACGATGAGTGAGTGAGAAATATGTTTCTATAACATGTATGGAAGGAGTCTTCAGTGTCAGTGCCAATTAACCTAATCTGCTTGTTTTTGGACTCTGGGAGGAAACCTGGAGTACCTGGAGGAAACATATTAAAAAAAAAAAGCAGAAATCAAACCCTCAACCCTGCAGGTTTGAGTCCACAGTGCTAACCACTACACCAGCAGGCTACCCTGCTTTTCTAACTCTCAGAGATGAAGTAACAAACAACAAGAAACTATTTAAAGAAAGAAAAAAGAGAGGCTGGTGCAGCAACGGCTATAAGTGACTGAGAACAGGAACAAAATTGTTTCATGAACATTAAATGCTGGTAATAATAGTGTGTCTTTCAGAGTCAGCCAAAACACACTTCAGGAAAAGAAAAACTTATAAATATTTTTATAAGTATAAATATTTTAATACTAAATGTATTGATTTATGTTATATACAGTATTGATATATATGATAATATTATAATAATTAAAACATTTTTTGTACAAAAAAACTTCTAGATGGAAGTTTGGATAAAGCCAAAGTTGTGTGCTTGAACTACCTACAAGGGAAACTATTTGTAGAAGAATGCATTTCCTGCTAGATCTGGGAAGGTGGCTCAGGCAGTTCAGCTCAGGCTCTATATTCAATATTTTTGGATCTGAGGATCCCTGTTCGAGCCCCACCATCGGTCGGTCAGTTGCCGCACCCCATACTACCCAGTTAGTGCCATCCCATTCAAGAGATTTTCATTAAATTTTTTGATTAATGTTTAAGATATTATGAAACTGCATAGTCTGTTTCCTCTAACCAGGTTTTCCATATACCAGCATTATAATCTGATCTGAGTATTTTATTGTGATTAATCTTAATTAATCACAGACTATGACAGACTGTGACTGAGATTAACTAAATACAATGTTAAATCGATTGACAGCACTAATATTTGCCAGATTTCTTAGCATAGCTAGTTGAATTTTTTTATGCTAGCTGCATCTAGTGATTCCTCTATATATGTTCAGACACACACACAAATGCTCACACACACACACACACACACACACACACACACAAAGAACCACTGAGCATTTCAATTAAACAAACAGGTTCTGTCCTCATAAACTCTTCTAAACGAGATCGATGAGCTGAACATGAAATCTGGCTCACACACAGTAGCACGGCTCTGACCTTTCCTGCTCTGAATTTGATAATTTATAGTGCCGGGACAGAGAGAGGAGCCAGTGAGGGAAATATATCTGCACACTCTATTGTGTTAATGCAGGCGCGCAGGCGGCAAGCTGACGCTGGCCAATTCCATTAGAGAGATTGTGATAGCGCAGATGAACAGGCTATTGACAGCACACGGACTTAATGAATTGCTTTGTCTGAGCATCAGCCTTTTCACAAAGCACGGCTCATATTCTTATTTATTTATTTCTTATTTTATTCTTCTTGTTTTTCTTCACTGATGTGTGACTTTAAAACAGACGCCGTGCTCAATTTCAATATGAGGCTAAACAAACGGTCGGATGTGTTTTACAAACATACGATCACATGTTTTTAATGGTTGCTTTTAGTTGTTTCTATGACCAGAAATTATAATATTATATAATATAATTATAATAATTCCACCATTTTTTGAGCTTGACATGTTTGCAACATCATTCCCATATTCTGTTAGCTGTAAAATTTACCCATTTTAAAAGTAATAATAACTTAGATTATGTCAGACATATCTGAAAAGCCAAATGCACAGCTTGATGTCTGAAGCCTCCCCTGTCAACACACACACAATGGCAGAACTTCAGTATAATTATATAATATATAATATAATATAATCAGTATATTTAAATATTTTTAAAGAGTCACTCATTGACCAATGCTGTGTTGCCGGTACAGACCTCTGCTGCTCGAGTTTTAATGGTTAGCGATGCCAGTATGTGATGTGAAACAAAGTTACGACAGAGATTTCAGGAACCCCAGACCAGAGTTTTCAGGAGGAGAAGGAAGCAGGTCTCGGGACCAGACCCAGGATGGAAAAATTAGCTTCCGCGAATGTAAACAAATTCAACTGTGAATCCTTCCCTAAGTATGATCCTGGGGAAAGCCCACAATCCTCTCAACTGAGCCAGCGCTGAACTGAACGCTGAACGCTGTAAGGTCCACATGGAGACAATATGTGTACATATGTGGGTGTGATGGACTGAAGCAGACTTTGAGGTGAGAGAAATGACAGGTTACTGAACACTGAATCACCTTGACAGCTCTGTGCAGTTTACTGAGCATTGTCTACGCTGTGACCTACATTCTATTTCCAGTTTTTTCTGCGGCTCTCTCCTCTTTGATGCATCCATATGTTACACTTATCCACATATCTGACTCTTTATTCAATGTATTTGATGACAATTTGCATAAAAGATTGCATATTTAAAAGCAAGCATGTGTGAACATACAGCCTACACTAAACCAGTGTATGTATTTTTCTTCTTCAGCATCCACGTATATCAGAAACATTGCTCCAAATATCCGCATTTCATAAAAGATCAAATAGTTTAGTTGTTATTCGTTCCACATATTATAATAGAGTAGAACGATAGAGGGTTCCTCAATGCCTTTGGTGCAACATCACAGAAAGTAACAGCAGTGAAAGAAGCAACGAAGAGAAGGCCAAGGTGAAGTCTGAAGCAGATGGAGAGATCCACATACTCAGAAGGAAGAAGTAGAAGGAAATTAGATCCCGCTGAAGAGAAGTGAAGAGAGCTGAAGAGGCTGAACTCCAACCCTGTAACACGGCCCTGACTGAGAAGCATGGTGGTGGTAGTATAAAACCTTTCATGGTTGATTTCCATCAGTATAATTAAGTTTGAGGTCTGGGAGGACACTCCTTCAACAGTCTTGTTCGAGAGTTGTTGTTTTTTTTTGTCATGTGTTAGATATTTTACTTTTGGCAGCAGGAAAAATGACAGAAATAAATATACATTATGAAAATGCCTTATATGTATATATTTTAAATGTTTAAAACTGGGAATGTCATGCAAGACAATGTCACTTTTAACATTTTTTTTGCATTTTGTTTTACTGGTAATTAAATTCCTGTAATTTATACATATTTATTTTTTACTTTATGTTGAGAATTCCTGTGGATGGTTTTCTCTCAGAAAGAATGCAGACAGTCAGATCTTTTACCAAAATGTGTGATTGAAGTGCAATAAGTCTAAATGTTTGGACAAATGTGTTGTGTTTCATATCATTATCACCCAAGGGTACCTTTAACCCTAAGCTGCATTATAAATCTGTAAAATACCTAAAATGTACACCTGTCTACCTTAACCATGGAAGTATAGAATATGTGTTTTGGAGTCCAGAATTTTAACTGTAGTTTTAATAAGACACCGCTGTATTGATCGACTGAAGGTCAGGCCAGAAATAAGCATGAGAAATTACAAATACTGGAACACAAAAATACTGTGTTGCCAGAAACTTATAGAAATAATACTAATTGAGATTCACTCCATTCTTGCTTGGCGAAACAAAGTTTGACTCAGGGATTTCTTTCAACTGTGACTAAGATTCAGTTCTCTTGCAGGCAGTAACTTTATAATCGAGTTAGTGAATCATTTTGGTCATGAGCAAGATTCTCTCCTTTCCTGTTCATTAAATCATTATTTAATTCAGCAAATCATTTTGGATCATTCACTTCTTTTTCACTCAGTAAGCATCTGTTCAGTCAGCTAATTATTTCAGTCAAGACTAATTGATTCAGCAAATCATTGTACCTATGACCAAGATTCACTCCTTTCTTATTTAGTAAATCAATATTTGACCCAGCAAATAATTTCCATCATAAATAATTGTGTTAGTGAATAATTTTTACCATGACCAAGATTCACTTGCTTCTTATTTATTAAATCATTATTTGTTTCAGCAAATCATATTGGTTTTGACTGATATTCTCTCCTTTTTCATTTAGTAAATCATGCTTTGAGTCAGTGAATAATTTCAGTCATGACTGAGTCAGCAAATTATTCCGGTCATATCTGAGATTCAGTCCTGACTTATTTATTAAATCATTATTTGAGTCAGTAAATAATTTCATCATGACAGAGAGTCACTTCTTTCTCATTTAATATATCATTGATTCATGCATATTTGCACACTCCCCTGACATTTCTATTTAAATTCTATGTCAATTTCCACACCAGTTCCATATTTTCCATATTTGTACAGCCATATTGTCAATATTTTGTACAAGTATGTTTTTTAAAAAATATATATTTTTAATATTTTGTTCTTCTATTTATTTCTACAGCTAAGTTTTTCTATATTTTTATTCTTATTCTGTTACATCATTTATTTCTTATTGATAATCTTGCTGTTAAGGTCACGAGCGGGCGTTTAAGAATTTCATTGTATATTGTACTGTGTATGACTGTGTATGTGACAAATAAAATTTGGTTTTAGGCATAACAGAGATTGACTCTTTTTTCATTCTGTAAATCATCCTTTGAGTCAGCAAATCATTTCTGTCATGACAGTCAGCAAATTTTTCCTGTCATGTCAGACATGTACTGCTTTCTTATTAAGTAATCCATGATTTTAGTAAACAAATCATTTTGTCATGACAGAGACAGAGTTCTTTCTCTTTTGAGAAATCATTGATACAGTGAATCATTTTAGTTATAACTGAGATTCACTCCTTTCTCATTTAGTAAATCATGCTTTCAGTCTGCAAATCATTTCGGTCATGACTTACTGTATTCAGCAAATTATTCCAGTCATGTTTGAGATTCACTCCTTTCTTATTTAGTAAATCCTTATTTGAGTCAGCGAATCATTTTAGTCATAACTGAGATTCACTCCTTTAAGTAGATCATAATTGTGTCAGCAAATCATATCAGTAATGAATGAGATTGAATCAAATCACTGAGTTGATCAGTCTGAACTAATTGTTGAGTAGTGTGTGTGCGTGTGTATGTGTGTGTGTTTTATCACACCCTATAGCAACCATTTTAAGCTACTTTACACAATTCAAGTGGTCTGTTTCCTGCAAACAAATCAGAACAAATCATTTAACGTTTTGTATGAGGTACATTAGGACATGTGAGTAGCACGAGGACAATTGAGAGGCTCTTTATCCTTTATGAACGATGACACACATGTCAGATTGAGACAGATCCTTTGAAAGACCTCAGGAGTATGCACTTTGCGTTCTCTTGCCATCAAATAAATCCGAGTTAAGTCATGTTATGGTCCTGCACTTGACGTCTGTTTAACAGCACGTTTTACTGATTCAGCGATTCAGAGAGAAATCATTACTTTCTTCCGATCACCCTCCCCTTTGTATGTTTTCTGCACTCCCTTCCCCAATTCAATTATTCCTGTTTAAATTTAGCTCTCTTTCACTTCCCCTTCAGCTAGGGAAAAAAATCCATACAGCAGGGAAGAGCATGTTTCCCCTCAGAGAGAAAAACAGTATATTGGTATTTTTTGGCTGCCTTTTTTAGGGATGTACTGTAAGAGCTCTCTTTCGACACCAAATAAAGCTGGTATTAGAAATAAGCAGATGTTAGATTGTTGAGAATGTTTTTAATTTCTTTGGAGAGAAATACCTCATTTGTGGTCACTTAACTCAAGTCCAACTTTCAGCCCAACTTGCCAACGTTCCACCTGATCAACCTCACCAACCTCAATTACCTCCATAACGTTTGTCACGTGCTAAACCTCACTCACTTAGCTATTGGTGATGCGAAGAAGGTTCAAATGAGCTATCCAATGTCCCTGAGTGCTCACCTGATGGATGGGCCTGTCAGCCAATGATGTGGCGGGACAATTGGACGAGATATTTCTCGACACCTAATTCTCAGTGGTGCAGGAGCAATGGGCCATGTGATTGGTCGCTGGCGACGAAGATTTGCTTGTGGAACACCAGGATATTAAAGTCAAATGAACCGGAAATAATTATCTTTATTTAGTTTAGTTTAGTATCAATTTCTCAGGCATACAGTGTCTGTAAATGAAGCCAGGACCGTGGCATAAACTAGGGGGCAGGGCTTGTTTGATGGATGCAAATTGGAAGCATACTATCCAGAATGTATTGCCAATTTTGTTGGAGCTCCTCTCCATGCCCAATGATGGAGATCTCCTGGTTCGTCTTGTGTCTGAGTGCCACCAAGGGAGATGTTAGCTTCATGGTTTTGAGCAGTATAGGGGCCTTGGTGGTTGTGCCTCTGTGCCATGATTTGCCCTGTGTGTGCTGCCTGTGCAAAAACTTTAACACTTTACTATTTTAAACATAAGAATTCTGTCAGAAGAAGCAGAGCTCCCCCACCATATAGGTATTTTTGGTGTTTCAAAAAATGCTGCTTAATTTGTAAAAATATGGGGAAAAATCTACTTTTATTATGCATGCTTTTCATTGTTATTAAATGAAAATTACACCACATTTATTTCCAGTCATGTAATCTGACTGGACTTGAGGCTTTCCATGTGTGTGATAATGGATGGTAATTTCCATGTTCTTTTATTTACAACTACAAAGCTAACTAGCTCCTAACACAAGGCTGATCAAGGGCACTACTTGGTGTTTGTGACAACAGATTGTACACCCAACAAAGGTTCCATATACTGTAGGAAAATGTGTAGTACAACTCGAGACCTTGGAGGCCAATGGTGATTATTATTGTATTAATTCCCATTTTTACAACTGTGTTAGAAACTTTGGTCATCATTCACATCCCCATTTACAGACTATGGGCAATTTTGGGAATGTCAATTAGCCTAATCTGCATGTCTTTGGACTGTGGGAGGAAACCAGTGTACCCTGAGGAAACCCACCAAGCAAATCATTTCAGACATGTACTTCTTTCTTATTAAGTAATCCATGATTTTAGTAAATAAATCATTTTGTCATGACAGAGATTCAGTTCTTTCTCTTTTGAGAATATGCAAACTCCACACACGCAGACCCTGAGGCAAGACTTGAACCCAGACCCTGGAGGTACAAGACAACAGTGCTAACCAATAAGCCACCATGCTGCCACACAGCACACTAGCTTTTTATTTAATGCTATTTGTAATTCAACCCCGCAACAGTTAGTTTGCTGGTATTCTAAAGTGGAATCAGTGGAAATATAAAGTAAATCTTGTTTAAAGTTTGTTAGGACTGTCCACCACCTCCATGGTTTATTCTCACATTTTAGCTACATAGTATCGGTAAGAATTTAAAATTACTTTCACCCTTGTTAATTACACTAACTGTCGGTCGCCAGCTCTGCCAGTCGCGGTTAGTTAGTTCTGCCAGGCATGGTAGGATATTTGTTGGTGGAGCAAAATAACTGGCTAAATAAAGAAACAAATTATAATCTGTTAATAACAGATGGTGTTTGCAAAACTTTTTGTATAAAAGCAATATGAAACTCGAGGTTGTGCGCTTATACTGAATAACAGCATGGCTGTTATATTTACAGTATTTGGACTGTCTATGTCCGCATCACTGCCACATATATTGATATTCAGCACAACAGCATGACCTTGATTGTGATATTGTTTAATTATACAGCCTTTATAACTCTTTTGTTGTTATCCAGTAAAGTAAAAAAAAAAAAAAATCTCCCAAGTATTTGGGAAAATGCTATTTTTCTTTTTCATTTCAGCCAAAAATGTCATTGTGTTACTTTGTGTAAAGAAAAATGTAATATGCAAGATCCAAAGTTCAGGTAAAATAAATAAATAAATTAATTAATTAATTAATACAAAAAGCTTGAGTCCTGAGCATTGTCCATGAAAAATATTCATTAAAAATAAATCTTTTTTTTTAATGATCAATGAACAATTTATAATTTTTTTTATTTTTTAAATAATTTTTGACATTGTTGGCTATACAGTGCTGACAGAAGGTTTTCAGATATATTTACAGTAATTGATGCTGAGAATGACTTCCACAATTCTGATTCTGAAAAAAAGATTCTGAAAAGATGGAAGTACACATTAAACGACTGACTCGTGCAAAAATGGTGGATCGTACATTTAACACTTAATGACTGCAGCAGGTAAAGGATCATTACACCGCACGACAGGTCTCTCCAACTGCACACACCACACTCTAAAGAAAAAGAAGACGAAGAAAGAAAGAAAGAAAATGGCTTTACTTAACTTCTGTGGTGGACACATGCTCAGGCTTTTTTTTCCCACTTGTCGTCACACAATAAATAGATAAATGCATAAATGACTGAAGGAATGAATAAATAAATAAATGGAGACCTGAGCATGGGGGAGTGAATTATTGTGCATCCTCTATGTACTTTGGCTATTGATGGTACATATTCCTGGACGGGTCGGCGACCAGTGTACACTACGCCACAGACTCAGCTCTGAAAAAATCAAACATGTCTGATGTACTGCGACTCATGTCGGGCGGAGTCTGATCTTAGTCTGTGGATTTCAGTGCCAACTTGGCATGCCAACTGGCCACACTTTGCGCTGAGTGCTAGGACAGACTTGGCACCATTCTGAAAAATGTACAAAATCCTGTTGTGTAGTTTGGCCTCAGCATGTTTCACACTAAGCTTAAAATTGATTCTCTTTTTTTTTCTCTTATAATTCTATACACATTACTCCACAAAGAATGAACTATCCCATTTCCATAAGTTTTCACACCCATCACTTATTACTTGGTTCAAGCAGCTTTGGCAGCAGTGTCAGCCTCGAGTCTCCTTCTGAGCTAGACGTTTCTCCCATTATTATTTTTTTTGCTCCATATTCACATTAGAAGAGTGAGAAGATCATTCTACAAAAGAAAGGCTCAAAAATGTAAGATGGCTTTCTGCTTAAAGAATCGACTTAAAGTGATGAAATGAGTCAAATAATCATCAAAGTAATGGATATAGAATTGTTGTAGCATTTATATTTCTTTTCATTTTTTTCATAACAAAGTACTCCTATGTTTAAAACCATCAGTTAGAAAGAGACTGAACATGGGTGAAGATGAGACACACATACACACACACACACACACACACACACAGACATAACCACACCATCCTCTTTAACACAAAACACCGGGGAGCAACATATTTGTTCCTTAAATACGTCCAGCTTCTCACATGTCCCTTGACATCTATGTGCTAATACACGCTACACGGACCTGGATCGATCGAAGAAGGGGACGATGAGAACTCGGTTCTCAGCCACACACACCCACACACAGGCTGCAGCATTCCCTTTAGAGCCTCTAGAGATTTGGGTAGGAACCGGGGACAGGTGATGATGTCTAATCGAGGTCAGACAGAGACAGGAAACAAAAGAAGCAGTCTGAATCCAGCACAGAGTGCTAGCATACACTACAAGCTAGCTTTTTAGCATGTACTATAATGAGACTTTATCTAACAGGGTCAGGCTGAATTTACTGTAGATGTTTATCAGTGTATTTACTGTAATCCAGCAATTACGGTAGTTTCTAGTATTTCTAGTACAAATGATTTGATTTTAGCCTTGCTTCCCATGAACTAGCAATATCATAGCTGGTGCTATCTAAATAGACGCTTCTCATGGAGATAATATGAAGCATTTAGCATTAAACACTGCTGTGGAATGATTTCTGACAGAAGTCCCAGCGCTAACATCACACTTTACCAGAATGTTGTTCAGTATTGTAGTTCTGTGGGAAAAGCCATGCGCACATCATAGATCCACAGCTTTAGACTATTAGTGTTTAATATTAGAGGCGGAACTTTTAGAGCGGAAATGTACTTGCTCTTAAACCGAGCTCACTTGGGTTATGTAGCAGGACAATGATCTGAAACACACCAGCAGGTCCATCTTTATGAATGGCTCAAAAAAAGAAAAATAAATAAATAAATAAATACATTTAAGATTTTGGAGTGTCAAAGTCTGAACTTAAGTCCGATTCAGATTCTCTGGCCTTGATCATATACAGGCGTTCATGCTTGAAATTCCTTTAATGTGGCTGAAACATAACAGTTCGGCAAAGAAGAGTGGGACAAAATTTCTCCAAAGTGATGTGAAAGACTCTCTGCCAGTTATCGCAAATGCTTGATTGCAGTTGTTGCCACCAAGGTTGACACCAGTCGACATGTCGAGTACTTATCTCCTTCTAACTGACACATTATGCAGGTGGGGGGATTGCAGACCTGGTCACACAACTTCACCACAAATCTTTCTGCCATTTTTGACTTCCTTGTACTGGCACCACTGTTTACATGCATGTTGCATCTTGCGGGCATGTCATGTTGTAAAAAATAA
>JAOVVB010000033.1:999416-1026916 GCA_028570985.1 Heterobranchus longifilis
TTTTTGACCTTGCATACATGTAAACCTGTTTTAGGAGACTCATTAAGCAATATTAGCAACCTTTAAAATGGCATAATTGGACCTCTTTAATGCTTTGTAACACATGCTAGTCTGTTTTTATTCCACTATAATGTATTCTAGTCAATTTCTCTTTCTTTATAAACTAATGGACAGAGTTTTTGTTAGGTATGCTACTCTGTTTATTAGTTTATAAATTATGCTAGTCTGTATTTATTTGTTTAATGAGTAATACTCTGTGTTTATTACTTTATAAAATAAAAACGCTAGTCTTTTTATTAGTTTATAAAGTATGCTAGTCTGTTTTATGTCTCTATAAAATATGCTAGTCTGTTTATGACATTATTCAGTAGGCTCCATCCATCTATCTAGGAACCTTTGTAGTCCAACTAGGGACTTGAGGCCAATAGTGATTACCGTTGTATTTATTCCTATTTTATGACGGTAATAGCTCAGGTCAACATTTACATATGCAATCATACACTACGGACCTTAGAATACAAATGATCTGCCTCCTAAATTTTCACCTTAAGAGCTAAAATTTTGCTAGATATTTGCCTCAGCATGCGGAGCATTTTCAGCATATGAGCGACTGAGTCAGCTGTGCATACTTTCGGTTGTGGGTACAACTGGTTGCATGTACTTCCAGTAGCCAAACAAAACTAGATTGCCTCCAAGGAAAACCAAGCATAGCAAGCTTATTTATTTATTCTTATTTATTTGGCATTTTGCATTTTGTGCAACATTTAGTGAAGACGTAGCACCATGGGTCCCAAGAATGTTAGCAAGGACAGTAGCAAGATGAAAAGGGAGACGCTTTCAGTTTGGTTTTTAAAGCAGCCGGTGCCAAGAGGAATCATAAATTAATGTTAAGGTTTAATGTCTATTTATTTCATATTTTACTTTATTTACACATCTAATTTTCAACATTTTCTAAATATTTTTCATGCTGGTTCATGTTTGCGTATTATCAGAGGTGTGATTTACGGGTGACTTTACTTGTACTTCAGTAAAAGTTCACTAAAGTAACAGTACTTTTACCTAAGTACAAAATGTTATTACTCTTTCCACCTCTGTGTATTATTCTGTACAGAATATTAGGTTTTGCATAATACACTAAGCGAATCTGTTTTTGTTCCTCTTTAAAAAGAAAAGAATAGCATACTTTATGCTAGATAGTTTTTTTTAACTATGACAGTCTATTTTATGATGTTATAAAGTATGCTAATCTGTATTAATTAGTTTATATAGTATATCAGTCTGTTTTTATTAAGAGATATGCAAGTTTTTTATTTTATTTTACAAAATATTCAATACAGTGTTTATTATTCTATAAAGTACAGAGTTTGTTTGTATAACTTTCTGTAGAACGTTAGTCCACATTAGTTTATTATATTATAGCATATCTGAGTCTGTTCATTCACAGACGTTTGGCCTTCTTTTAATTTAAATGTTTTACTGCGGCTCAGGTTTGACTTTAGCTTGAAGTATACTAGCCTATGTTTGTTTATTACCAAATAGAGTAGGTCTTGGATATACACAGGTTTAAATTAAGTTTCTTGGTTGTAACATGATGAGATTGATTGATTTATTTTTTTAACTAGTATCATTGCATTTTATTGCAATACAAAGTGTTTTAAATGCAACAAAAGCTAAAATAAAATCTAAAAATAAAATGTGAACATCTGCTCAGTAATTGTATTTACTTTTTTCAGTAAATGATAAATGAACATCAATGTTTCAGGGTTTTTCTCCAATTTTCTGTGAAATGAAGCAGCAGAGATTAACTCCACCTATAGGTGGCAGCCACAAGCCATGCAGTGAACTCAGTGATCTCGGCGGTGCCTTTCTGTTCCTCATTTTCCCCTCCTCCCCTCCTACACTCATTGAAAGGGAGCGCAAATGCAATTTAGCTGAAAGAAAGGACAATTATTGGCTGTTTTGGGATTTTACGACACATCTTTGGTTTCTGAAGTGTGCTGAGCGCACAGCTGTGGCCAAATGAAGCTATCGGAGGTTTCGTAATGCAAGAGCACACTTATGTGACACTTTTATAGACCTAATGACTGACCAGGACGCATGTGTCCACTGTGCTGCCTCAGGCTTACAGGTTGTGTAAAATGAAATAGATTTACTATTCACATACAGACAGCTATGCTTGATGAGGTTTTGTTTTAAATATATGAATTATATCAGTTATCTCTGGCTAACATTAAGGCTTATCAGCAGGTTTACACATCTAAATAATCAAGAGGTGTTGATCGGTTGTTGCAGACGTTTCTATATATTAATACGGTATCATTTCTGTAGAAACAGAATATATATTATGCAAGGAGTGTCTTTCATTTACTTTTTCCGTCATTAATTTTCCTTCAGCTTCCTAGCTTGTTTTGATTAAAATAAGTGGCTGCTGTAACCAAACTCATATTTGTAAATGAAGAATTTCTATAAAAATGAAAATGAGTAATCCGTCTATCCGGAACCCTCCAGTGTAGGCTCACGAGAAGCCTGAAGGCTGTCCCAGGGACCTCAGGGCACAAGACAGGCAACACCCTGGGCACGGCATAGGATCGGGCACAAGCGCACACACACACACACACACACACACACACACACACTCAATTGTAGACTACAGGGCAATTTGGAAAGACCAATCAGCCTACAGGACTGTAGGAAGAATCTGGAGGAAAGCCACCAAGCACGGAACCAAGGAGAACATTAAAGCTCCAACCCTGGAGATGTGAGGCAACAGTGTGAATCACTAACCCTAAGTTGTTAACTGTAAGAAATTCAGGTTATTAAGAGTCTATATAGTAAGGAAGGCAGGATGAAGGGTTGCTGGAGAAAAATATGCAAGTTCAACAAAGAGCCTTAACAGAGCCGTTACATTTATTTATAATGTATAGAGCAATTTTTTGTGGGGGTCAGGGCTTAACACAAATGTTTTCATCAGATGGAGATTGAGATTTTGCCAGTATAGGAAGCAAAGTAACAGCTATAAATGCAAGTCCTGCATTAACCTTCGCCTAATGTTAACTCGGTTAAGGTAGTAAGGATCACTCAGAAAGCTGTTGTGTGCATAAATGTCTAATCTTATTTTCATCTATATATTTCTTCAGTGAAGTAATGGATGCTGGTGTAACGTGAATGTTGTGGTGTCCGGTAGAGAGATGTACAGTAATTACTGCAGCCGATGCTGTGATGCAGTGAGACGAGCGATAGAATGCAAGGTGACAGAAACGAGGCAGATTTTATGGTGGTGTCGTGGGTTGTTCTGGTCTTCTGAGGACAGTTTCAGGTCCATTACAGAGAGAGAGAGAGAGAGAGAGAAAGAGAGAGATGAAGAAAGTGGGAGAGATAAATAATGAAAGATAAGAAGACAAAGAGAGAGAAGGAAAGAGAGAAAGGAGAAATGAGTAAACCTAAGGGGACAGACAGAGAATCAATACACAGATAGAGGGATAGATTGATGGATGGATGGATGTATAGATAGGCACCTTTTCTATTCATGATCTCCCCCTCTTACACACACACACACACACACACACACACACACACACACAGTTATTTTGACGTTCTCTTAAACAAGCATGCATGTTTGGCCTTTCCTTCTTCATCTCCCTCTCTCTCTCTCCCTCTCTCTCTATCTCCATTTCTTTCTCTCTCTCTCTATCTCTTCTCACACACACACATTCTAATCTGCCCTCCTCCCTCTTCTTCCCTACATTACTCCATCCCCTCCTCTCTCTCTCTCTCTCTCTCTCTCGCTCTCTCTCTCTCAGTATCACGTGTGTTTCTCTCTGAATGAGACCGAAGCGTGAAGCTTGCCTCATTCCTCGGGGCTTCCAGCTCATCCCGGATCTTGCTCTCTTTCTTTCTCTCTCTCTCTTACTCTTTTTTAAACACACACACACACACACACACACACACACACACACACACACACAACCACACACACACACACACACACACACACAGAGGCAGGCAGGGGGGCTTCCTCTGTCCCAGACACGCTGTCTGCCTCTCTCGTCTGGGACAGGAGAGCGAGAGAGTGACGGGAGAGAACAGTGGACAGAGAGAGGAGGAGATAGGAGGAGAGTAAAACCATGCTCCTGCATTCACTGGAATCAGCTCAAGGTTGAAGGAAGAGATGGAAAACGGAGAGAGAGTGAAGAGGAGGACGAGATGCTGAGGCGAGAGAGCACAGCCTGCCTGTCTTCATCCGTTCGAAGGGGCTGCTGTTGCTGCTGCAGAGCTCTCTCTCTCCATCTCTCTCTCTCCATCTCTCTCTCTCTCATCTGTCCATACTGAGGATGCTCCGCTAACCGTTATCTTCGTGGCTTAGCGTAATAACCTGCAGCGCCTCCTGCTTGCTAGCTTTAAAAAAAAAACATTACCATTGCTGGATTTATCACACTTTTCCCAGGAACACATCAGGTATGCTTTCCTTCCTTTGTCTCTTCCTTTTTTCTTCCTTTGAATAAAGCAGATCGTCTCTCCTTGTTGCTTCGGCATCATCTGGAATTTCTCACGCTGGATGTGTAGCTGCGCTGGAACGACGCTATGACGATATTCGTGCTAAAAACGAATAATTCAGCATGCATGGCATGGGTGCGTGCAATTTCTCACTGTTGCATTGACACATCAATGTGGCTTCACGTATCTCTCACACACGCACACACACACACACACACACACACACACACACACACACACACACACATAGATTCATTCACTCACTCACTGGTGACTATCCGTTTGTTGTCAAGGGGTCAGATTTGTATGCTGCGATCCTCCACTGGAGAAAGCCTCCTGACGCAAGGGAATGTCGTGTGTGTGTATATCCGGCATGGCTGATATACACGCCTTAGGAATCAGCACCGGTCTCAGGAATCAGTGCTCAGGCTCGGTCGACACCCTGGGCAGCCATGATTGTTTTGGTTAATTCATAGAAGTGGATGAGGAAGTAAAAGGTAGTAATTGGATGCTTGATTAGAGGCAAAATGGGAAGGAAGAGGAAGGAGGGAGGGAGGGAGGGATGGAGGGAGGAAGAGAGGGAGGGGGTTCTCAGGGTGAAAGCAGAATGGAAGATGAGAAGAAGAAGAAGAAGAAGAAGTCATAATGGGTAGTAGTAGTAGGTGGGTGGGGCTCGCCTTTCTCTTTCTTTTTCTCTATCCTGTCTCTAATTTCTTGTTTTTTGGGGGAATATTTATAAAATTCAATTTGTTCTGAGCATGATTTTCAGAGTTGTGCTGGATAATCAATAAAAGACTCTTAAAGATTGGTTTTAACGTTATCCACATGACAAGTGTCTTGCACTTTTGGGATACAAGAATTAATTCCTGAGACTTCCGAGAATCCTCTGCCTTTACTCAAACATTCAGAGAGTGATTAAAATAAAAAGAACTGAAGAAAGTCTAATGAGCTTTACGGAGCTGTTGCACAGCAGTCAATGGCAATAAATCACAGTGTCTGCACTGAAGGAATGAATTCCTAACCAACCAAGAAACAGATAAACAAATTAATTAGTCTGGCCTCAAAATTAGCAACATTATAAATCTTGTTTCAATGGCTTAAATGAGGAGCTTGCATTTAAGTCAGAAAGTACAAATTTGTGCCCGATGCAAAGCAAAAATGTTCACTCGAAAAGAGTTTATATGGGTTTGAGTTAATGACCATGATCCATCATCCAAGCTTAGGTCTTGAACCTTTTACTCTTCTTGCTGAGATCTTAAAACTTACATGAGTAAAGCACAAAACATAACTCTTTTCTTGGGTCATGCTAGTTTCAAGTGTTAATGTTTAATGATTAGACAGCTTGGTGGCATAGTGGTTAGCCCTGTGGTCTTGCAACTCCACAGTCAAAGGGTTCGATTCCCATGCTGGATCTTTGTATGTAGAGTTGCATGTTCTCCCTGTGCTTGGTGGGTTTCTTCCTACAGTCCAATAACATGCAGAGTAGGCTAATTGATATTTCCAATTTCCCTAGTGTGTGTGAGTAAGTAAATGTGTGTGCAAAAAAAACTGGCACATATCCAGGATACCAGGGCTCCAGCCCTCTTGTGATTCTGTATACCATAAATGGTATACAGAATGAGTGAGTATTTAAAAATCAGCCTGCTTTTTAGCCTTTTGTTAACTAGTAAACCCTCAGTTGTTAAGGTTTCCATTGCAACAGTGAATGCAGTGAGCAAACTATAAATTTTTCTTTCTACAAGGTTTTGGAGCAACCACACTTTGACTGGGAACTATATAAGTTAAGGTGTTTCTCCTGCTATTTGGAAGGCCCGGGTTCGATTCCCAGCTAGTGCCCAAACCCAAGCCACTAGATGCAATGCCAGTTCTGGATAAAATGGAAGGGCTGTGTCAGGAAGCCAAGCTTGTATGTGCGGATCAGATGGTCCTGCCAGGAGCAGCTGAAAGACCAGCAACAACATTCCTTAGTATCTTGACACTTATCTAGCTAACTATCATGTGCTGAGCACTCTCATTTCATTCAAGTCCCCATTTTTACCCCTCCCTAAAGCTACCTAAGCTTTCCTATATAGACTCTGGATCTTCTCTCTAACCGAGGATAAAGCCCTTACTGAAGATAATGAATAAATAAATTATGAGATAGTACAGAATGATGTTGTAGTGTTGGGCTTTTGACAAACAACTTATTATAATATATATATATATTTAAATGTGACATAATGGCTTTGTTTTGTTTCTCTCCACAGACACATAAGGCTATCTGTGAAGAAGACACTTGGATTTTTCCTACTCTAAGGATATTATACGACATTCTTACTTGGCAGGACAGCTTCTAAGGGCATATTTCTCTTTTTCTTCTTTTCTTATCCCTCAGGGTTGACTTAAAAAAAAGTAGGTTTGGTCTGTTGATCTCCACTGGATTTAACCCCAGTTCGACATTGCTGTATTTGGAATGCAAACACGCTAACCTGTTGCCCTCCATGGTTTCTGCCCATGTTAAAAAGCTATCATCTTACATTTTTAAGATTTGCAAAGGAATGTTTACAAAGAAACTGGCAAATACCACAAAAAAGAAAGAGAATACAGAAATCAAAAAAGACCCTAAGATATCCCCTGAACTGCATGCTCGAAATCAGACATTTTCCACCACATTGAAAAGCACAGTTAAAAAAATATCTAAATGTTCTTCTGCACGCAACCTGTCTACTGAGGAAGACGACAGCAGGAAGGACTGCTCTTCCCTCTCTCCCACATTCAGTTACCGTGTAGCAATTGCTAACGGACTGCAAAAGAATGCTCTCCTACTGAACAATAATGAATTTCATGAAGTATTATCCATCGATAGTAGTTATACTGACTCTTTAAACGAGGCCAAGCTTGTCCATAGATTCGATGAACAAAAAGCTTACACAATGCCAGTAAGAAGGAACAGAAAGAGCATGATTAGTTTGGCACCTTCTGACGGCAGCTCAGAAGGGGAACGTGGAGAGCGAAGCAGTCTCCACACTCTCCGACTAGGTGCTCTGAAAAAGCTTCGGAAATGGAAGAAGAGTCAAGAATGTGTTTCTTCAGATTCCTCAGAGGCTAGCACCTGGAGAAAGACACTTGGCATAAGGAGCAAGTCTCTGGATCGGGCTGGAAGGCAGCAAAAATCAACCACACTGGAACCGGGATCCAGCTCCACAGGCTGCATCAGCCAGACCCAAGATGTCATGGAAATGATCTTCAAAGAGCTTCAGGGAATCAGCCAGATTGAATCAGAGCTCTCAGAGCTTCGAGGGCATGTTAATGCTTTAAAAAGCTCTATCGATGAGATCTCAAGCAGTGTGGAGGTGGTGCAGAGTGAAATTGAGCAGCTTCGCTCGGGATTTGTGCAATCCAGACGAGAGACACGAGACATCCATGACTACATCAGACAGTTAAGCCAACAGAGCAACAAAGCTACTTTGAGATTCCTGAACGTGCCTGAGGGAAAATTTGAAAGAACCGAGGAACTCATTTATCACATTTTAAAGGAAAAAATGGGTTTTGTTGAAGCACACAAGACACTTAAAATTGAACTTGCCCATCGATTGGGGCAACAAAGAGAATGTTCAAGTGCTAAACCTCGTCCTATTATAGTTATTTTTTCAAATCCTCAAGACAGGGATTTAGTTTTGAAAAAGTGTTATAAGCTCAAAGGCACTGGAATATCAATCTCAACTGATAGCCTTGCACAAGAATCTAAAGATAGGAAAGAACGAGGGATGACCTCTTCTCAGACCTATGAAAGCATGGACATGAAAATATCAAGTGCCAAAGACAAGGCAGAGAGTGATGACTGGGACTCGATGGACAGTGATAAAGAACTAGATGAGTTGAACAAAAACAAATATGCAATTGTGCCCAAACCACCTCAGAAAACTAAATCTGACAAAAAAAAGTCTCACGACCACAGGCAGTCTACAGATGAAACCACATACTCTGTACATTATGCTGATGATGCTGTTTATGATGACAAGCAAAACAAATCTTACTATTCTGACATGACCCCAGGCTGGCTCTCCCAGAGTGATTATTCCACTCCTAAGCTCAGTCGCTCTGAATCTGACTGCTCCAAACTGTGCCCATCTTACTCAGAGGATTTCTCTGAAAGCCAGTACTTTAGCAGAGTTAATGGATGCTCCCTGCTCTCTTCATCAGACCAGGAGCTCTGGCAGCGTAAACAGGAAGACATGGCTTCTTCTTGGTATGCAAGCCCACCCAGTCAAACACTCAGTCAGGAAAACCCACCATATGTGGAGCACAATGAAGTTGAGACCACTGAGACCATTGACAGTGGTGTCAGTAATGGTCTGGTGTGTATATCAGGGGACAGAAGTCACTATAGTGGGTCCCAACTTTCTCTGCAAGGTGACCTTTCACCTTGGAAAGACTGGCATCATCTTGAACAAGGAGCAGACTCAGGCTTGGATGCCTCAACTGAACAAAATTTAGTCTCAGAAATCAGTAGCCCATTTGACCCTGCTGCTAATCCTGGTTTCCCTGAAAAAATTACAAAATGCCTCGAGGTTGATTTGCAATTCGAAGGTGAAACCTTTTTCACATTAGACAGTACACCTGAGACAACGCAAGAACCAGACATTGAGCCTGAGATAGAACCTGAGCCAGAACCTGTACAAGAACCTGAGCCAGAACCTGAGATAGAAGTTGTAATACAACCAATGCAAGTACAAAAACCTGTACCAGAGCCAAAACCAGAAAAGAAGCCTAAGACAAAGCCAAAAACACAATCCAAACCAGAGTCTGCCCCGCAGACCCTGCAACGTCAAGAGAGCAAGGGGAACCAAATACAGCAAAACCAAAAGTCTTCCAGTATGTACCGTAGCCAGAGTGAGATCAGGACTGAAAAGGTTGAAGAGGTCCCCAAATCATGGAGCAGCAGACTGAGTATAGACTTATCTGAAAAGACCTTCAGTTTTGGAGGCTTTGGCTCCACCTTACAGAGGGCAAAATCAGCTCTGGAAGTTGTTTGGAATAAAGGTTCTCAAAGCTCGAGTGCCCCTGCGGAAGAGCCTAGTACTATTCCATTTATAGGACGCTTCAGGACTATGTCTCAGTCAACTGCTAATGATTCCAGCACCACTATTGACTCTGATGTCTACAATGAGCCCTTATACTACAAAGCTGATGAAGAAGAACCAACCACAGAGCAACCTGTGGACAATGAGACACATTATGTTGAAGTGATGGAGCAGGTCCTAGCCAACCTCGAGAACAGAACAATTGCTAATGAAGCAGAGGAGGAGGAGGAACAAGAAGATGAGTATGAAGTCTCACAAGAATATGACCTTTTGCAAGAAGGGAACCCAGTTTTGGAATATGACTGCAGCCTAGATGAGCAATATGATGAAGAATACAGTGAGGACTATGATGAAAACCAGATGACAGAGGACAGGGAGGAGTACGAGTCCATGATTGAATACATAGAAGACACAGAAGAAGCAGCTGATGAACAAGAGGAGGAGGAGGAAGCGGAAGTTGAGACAGAGTTGAAAGACATGGCACAGGCACAAGCAGCAGAGGAGGACAAGCAAAATTTGACTCAGGAGGATGAAAACAAAAATGTCACAGAGCCCCCAGCACCAGTGGAAGAGCCAGCACCAAAGAAAAGGATTCGACCAACATTTAAAGAAGCTGCTTTGAGAGCATATAGGAAGCAAATGGCTGAGCTTGAGCAGCAGATTCTGGCTGGAGGTAGGGGCTTGCACATTCACCCTCCATACAGAGAACATGTGGGCTTTATAGCATGATAAGTAATACTGATGGCTTAAAAAGAAAAGTCAAAAGCATTTGTTTTAGGTAGTTTGTCTGGATGTACTTTGTGATCAGAGTGTACGATTGTAAACAACAATGAAAGTAAAAAGCAGAGAAAGGGTCAGCAGCTTAATCATGTCTGAGTGGCTGTGCTTTAATGCTAGAAACCTTCAATTCTTTTGAAGGCTTTGAAGGTAGTCCGGGAAAGAGCTAAACATTGATTGCAGGTGTTTGATGTGAAAGATGATATTGGGCCTTTTATTTGCTATTGATTTAAGTGTATGTGTGTGTCTGTATGTGTGGTTGTAGAGATAGTAGTATTAGTTTTAGTCAATCAGAAATGATTTTCGTAGACAACAATGTTGTAGTAAGAAAACAACTCGACTTGATTTTATAGGTCTTGCAGTTGCTAAACTGAGCCTTGATGTGCAAACTAAGCAAAAGATTTTTTAAAGATTTAAACAAAAAACAGAAAATAACAATCGAAACCTTTTAGGCTAGTCACTTAAATATTTATCTTGGCACTTATTTAGTGCTGGCTGGGTGATTTCTGAGATTTCTATACAGGCATAATGGGTTGTTTAGCTTTTTCCATCTGACAAAAGAATAAAAGAGATAAGTGTGTGTCTCTTTTGCCCTATGGCAAAATTTTTGTCTGTTCAAAATCAAATCCAATAGGAAACAAACCAAAGGACTTTAGTTTAGTAAAATTGCAACAGTCCATTTTTATTTATTTAATGATTGCTGATTTCCGACAAATCTGCAATGGATACAGATGTAACCTTCCTGTTTATATCAGTGCGAGAGAACGGCATTAAGGATGCCCTGCATTCAGTGGCTGGCTATTAAATCCAAACCTTTCACATGGAAGTGAGATCACTGAGCCACCAATGCCCACTATTTGTGATGGGTTATCTGATAGCCCATTACTATACTGTGTTTTCCTTTTGGACATTACTTTGTGTGAGTATACTAAACTTGACAGTAAGCTTTGGTTCAGAGTACTTGAGTGATGTGGAGTTTATTACAGTCAATCTGGGCGACCAGGGAATTTCCGCCCTGCCTTACTCACTCTACAATCTGAAGCTATTGACCTAGATATGAAACATACTAGTACATTCAGAAAGCACAGTGACTTCATGCCGCATGCTCTCATTCCCTGTCAAAAAAGTGATTGAATATTGCTTCGTTTGACAAATCAGATCCTATCTTTGCTCTTTGCTCGTATTTCCAGACTGACTCATCCAACTCATCATTCAGAACCTCATTGCTATCTGATGCATTATAAGTTATGAGAGTGAGATATTTTAGAGCAGGCAGAGCATTGCAATAAACTCTTCAGTGTTCAGTTAGCTCAAAAACATTTAAATCCAATCATGAGGGATTTCATTTTTATATTAGTTAATTTTGCATGAATTAATGTATGCTGATGAAAAGGTGTGATGCTATGGCTTACCAAACAGGAAAAATAGAGAAACACACACCTGCAAAATGCCTGTGGATTCTTGCTTGGATAGCCTAAACATAGCAGTTGCCATCAAATTGATATCAGTTCCTAAATTTAGTTTGAGATTAAAGATTTAAATGTCCCATATTTTACGAGGGGTATTCAAGTCATCCGGGACTAATAACACTTCTGGTGAATGAACGAGTAAAAGCAAATGACATTTACAGAAGACTTCTCACACAGTAGGGTGATGAGACACTTGATGCACAGTAACGCATTTCAATGGTGCAAACGTTTAAAAAAAAGAAAGTGCATCCGTGAATGATGATCCCGGCTAAGCTGGGTCGGAGACTGTAGTCATTCCCATGAACATTCAGCAAACACCACTTGCTCGTTACAGAACTCAGCTGGGAGTTATTGCCATGTCCCTTGCATAGTCCCGTCCTCGCTCCAAGACATTTTCACATGTTTGGGCAATTAAAGGAATTCCTGGGAGGCCGACGTTTCAGATGCGTAGCAGGCAGTCCGATCATGGATCCGGTGTACTGAGAAAACGTTCTACCTTGATGATATCCGAGCACCAGTGAAACACTGGGATAAGTGCAGTAGTGTCTGGGACTGAAATACCTTAGAGACTGCAGTTTTTATACCACAAACATTTTTTCACTATACTTCAGCTCCAAATGGCCCATTTCAGTGTTTACTTAAATGAGCTACCCCTTGTACCCTTTCTTATACGAGATCACAATAGGGTGAAAATTTTAATTCTTATGTTTAAATTGAGTGTTCACAGGATATACTTTGGACACATGCCCCATTCTCACTGGGACGGAGCAGATAATGAATGAAAAATTATTCAACTGGCATCACACAGAGCTCCAGCAGGTAGCTATAATGCCTCAGAAGACTGTTGTCCCAGGTACAATCATGAGCTTAAATTTCTGTGCCTGTCATCATGCCCAAGGGGTTTTCTTCTGACTGCTTAGATTTCCATTCAATTCAATAAAATTTTATTTATATAGCACTTTTAACAAAGCACATTGTTGCAAAGCAGCTTTACAGAATCGAAAAAGAAAATTAGGGAAATGAGTGTGAAATTTGTGAAAAAAAATATGTATAAATCAAAATGATCAGATTGTCCCTGATGAGCAAGCCGAGGGCGATGTTGGCAAGGAAAAAGTCCCTGAGATGGAAATAGTAAGAAATCTCGAGAGAACCCAGATTCAACAGGGAACCCCTCCTCATTTGGGTGATAACGGATAGCAGGGATTGATCTGCATTCACATTCCCAAAAACAGCCAGAAGGAGATTGGTAAATATAAATTGACCTTATGAGTGAATGAGTGTTTGCACAATGTACTGATGCCCCATCCAGTACAGAGAAGGCTCTAAACTAGAGATTTTAAGGCTGTGAGTTTGAATCCCAGTACCATCAAGCCTGAGCACGGTCCTTAAACCTCCCAACTGTATAAAAGCATTGGGCAAATTATATTTCATACAGTTAATGTTTCTGTGACAGAACAAACATTTCCAATGTCCAGTGTACAATACTATTATTTATCTAAGAAAATCGTCTTGCATATCTGACAGTCTGTGTTCACTCCTCATGTTTACTTTGCGAAGCACTGTTAAGGGGCTGGCACTTTAAAACACCCTTGTGTTTTCTCATTTACTATCATTTGCTTTATAATTATTTTAACAAGACCCGGTGACTTATCTTGATGGTGCACACTGCTCAGGTTATACTCTGAACAAAGGTTTATGCTAATCCCTGGAGTTGGGGAAACACCGATTTATTCTCCAGCTACAAGAGCAATTGCATTTGAAAACCCAAAAAATTCTGCCAGTGCCTGTCATTCAAGCAGAGGAGTCTGGCTAATCATAGCAGGAAATAACATACTTCTTATGGCTAATAAAAAGTGTCAGAAAGGAGGAAAAGTGGAGATCAAGATGTGTAAAAAACAAACAAACTTGGGCATAGTGGTAAATCACTTCCAGATATTTTGAAAAGCCTTTTTTAGCAGGGTCTCGAAGGAATTGTTCTCCTTGCCAGGGTAATCATCACTCAGCTGCTACTGTATTCAGATGCTAATCCACGCTCCCAAGGGCATTCGCTAACCAGGTTAGACTTGCTCATAATATACAGCCCTCTCCGAAAGTATTGGAACAGCAAAGCCAATTATTTTGTTTTTTTATGCATTTCAGTATCAAAAAGACATTTGGGAATGGCACCCTGTTTGGATACTAAGGTTTTTTTCCCCATATTTCTTTTCTCAAAATACCAATTGTGTATAGAGTTTTAGCACAAAACCACAGGACTAAGTTTCCTCAAGTGGTCACTTTCTACCTTACAGCAGAATACAGCAGGGTGTTTGGCCTACACTATATGTTTGCACCTATCCACCTAGGAACCTCTGTAGTCCAACTAGGGACCGTGGAGGCCAGTGGTGACCTTTGAATGTGTTCCTATTTTTACAACCCTGGTAGGACCCTTTGGTCAACATTCACACATGCATTCACACACTATGGTCAATTTGGGGACGTCAGTTAGCCTAATCTGTATGTCCTTAGGCTGTGGGAGGAAACTGGAGTATGCAGAGGAAACCCACCAAGCACAGGGAAAACATAAGTTTGTTAAGTTTCCTGTTTTGTTTACTGCTATTATCTTCTGTTCTATTTTGTTGGTGCTGTTGGTTATTATTAGCATTATTGTTAGCCGTAGTTCCTAGCCATAGTCTTTCCAGTTTCTGATTGAATTTGCCATTTAGGATCCTAATGTTTAAACTCCACTTTTTTATGAGCATGCATTGCAAACATAATTTATACTTTGACTGAACAGTGTATATTTAGTCAGCTTACTTCTAGTTTCTTCTCCAAATTTGATTTTTCAAAGTGAAGCACATGCATAAACCAATTATAAATAATGTGATCCATCTTGGCTGTGTTTGTAGTGTAGATGAGCAGGACAAAAAAAACAACAAATCAACAATGACAAAAAAGGGTTAATGATGATCTAGTGACAGACAAGATGCAAAATGTCTAGAAGAAAATTTTACTCCTGATAACCTCTAGTTGAGGACCTCTATATGAAGCAAAGGAAAAGATTTTGCGGGAGTGTGGTTTATTGGTTACAGTTAAATATTATTATGCACACTAATAAAAGCATTACATATATGACTACAGAAATATTTACCTGTTGCCCTACCATGCTTTCATACAATAAGTAATAACACTGGGCATGGTAGTGACTCTCAGACAATAGAGTCGTTGACATAAAATCTAGTCAACTGCAACTGTTTGACTTCCATTATACAACTGAAGCATTTATCCAATGTAATTTGCATTAATTACAACAGCAATTTTCTAAAGGCTTGAAACCTTCACTCAAGACTAAATTAACAAGGGTCAAGCACCTGACCTTTGACCTCCTGTATTGTCATGTTAGAAGCTAAATGAGATTTTGAGCTGCAAAGGGTCATTATGCTTCAGGGAATGGATATTAAGCATTGTCTTTAGGAATGCTGTACATTAAGGAATGTAAATCCCTTATTGCATAATCCATGCTAATTTTAGACATAACTGAAGAAAAAAAAAACAAGCCAGAAAATCTGTCTCCAAGGTAACAAGGCGCATTTACAGTATTTAAATACTTACTCACTTATTGTAATTAAGTATGGCATACGTTCTTCACCAAGTGTTTAGAATTCTTACTTAAAACGTTCTAAAAGAAAACTCCTGCTTTCTACTCACTTTTTCTTTTGGGTATGTGTGTGTGTTGTGAGAAGTTGGTCTAAATTTTAGCAACACAGTGGCTTGCTGGTTCGCCCTGTGCCTAATACCTCTAGGGTTGGGGGTTCAAGTGTCTGGTGTCTGTGTGTGGTGTTTACATGTTCACCCTGTGATTTATATGTTTCATCCAGGCACTCTGGTTCGATCCCATGGGTTGTAGGCTGACTGTTGTTTCCAAATTGCCTGTAGTGGATGTTTAGGTGTGTGTGTGTGTGTATATGTGTTTAGGTTGCAAGGTCACTATGGCCAACCACTGCCTTGCGATGTCAGCTTAGTATAGACAGATGGATGGAGGTCTAAGATGGATAAGGCCTAAGATCTTGAACAAATAACAGAAATAATAAGAGCTTATGATACTTTGCTGTAATCTGTCTTCTGCTATGTGCATTTTGCAGTGTATACTGAATGTGTACTTCATGTACGTCATACTTGGTTGATTTTGCCTGCTTGCAATCTAACACTAAAAAAAAAAAAATATTGTCAAATTAAACAGATAAAAAGATGACAAATATTTATCTGTGTTAAGTGTGATGACAGGAGACACCTGATCATGGTAATATAGTGTACAGGCAATGGCAAATTAGTGTCTATTATTAAACTAAAAGCATTTGGATGCTGAAAAGAAAGACTTCCTATAAACCCATGTGGTCTTCAGAACACGAGTTTGCTAGCAAAAGCAGCAAAGATGAACGCCATGCTTTCTGCAAGCTCTGCCACATTGACATTGATGTGAGCACCAGAGGTAAAGGTGCATTAAAGTGGCACGCAGCTACCGAATGACACAAGGATAATGCTAGCTCTACTGTGCACTCTTCATAGACATCATTTTTTGCTCCATTAACAACTATAGTTGATGATAAAACCACCGCTGCCAAGCTGACCAAGTTATTTCATGCTGTTATTTCATGCCTACCACCTTTTACTTTTCATGATTTTAAATGTGTCCTCCTTTTTTAACCTTTGTCCTCATTTTTGGACAAAAGTGTCCTCTTGAGAGGCAGTGGCCATTCTGCCCCTGAGGGACTCCTATAGTAACGCTGTGAGGTAATAAATCTGAATCAATACTTTTTATGTTTCTGCTGATGAGTAGTGGAGGCATTGTGTGAACGAGTGTTTAATGTTGGTAGCAGATGACCTGATGAGATTTTAGGTTGACCCAAATAGGGTCATGGTTACAGAAAGGTCAAACACCTTGACATAGTTGACAACTGACATTCTTTAATAGTTTCCTTTGTTTTTTTATGTATATTTAATATAAATATTTATGGTATTACTTTAGCAACAAGAAGAACTAGAAAGAAAAATTAGACCTTTGGGGCAATATAGGCATTCCCATGGATGCTTTCTTCTGTCGCCTATTCCCCCCAGTTTTCTTCCTGATTTAATTATTTCCAATTACCATGGTCTTGCCCATCAACAACAGCCAACCAGGAAGGGTGTAGATGATGCAAGTGAACCCATTAATTGCACCTTTACAAACTGCTGCTCACGGATTGTTAGGGAACGGTGTAGCACATTGGGAGGAAAGTACTAACTGCCCCTTCTGTTTTCATGAGACAACATGAATACCCATGATTGGCTAGTGTTGACCTAACTAATGCTAGTGCTCCCGTATAGACTCCCAGCTACGGATGGCCATAATGTCAGGGTGATAGAACCAACGCTCTTCTGTTGAGCCATTAGGAGTCCACAGCTTGTCTACTTCAAGTTAAGTGAAGAGCTTTAAAACTTATAACTATACTCTGATTCGCTTCATTTAAGGAGGTTACATTTCGAGGATGCACGTACCCTGTCAAATTCTTCAGCTTAAATGACTGTAGAAACTGTTAAATTCTATTTTTACAGTAGATATTTTAATTACAGTGCCTTGCAAAAGTTTTCAACAACTCTAGGCATATAACCAGAGCTACAATGGCATGGTTTAGATCAAATCATGTTCATGTGTTAGAATGGCCCAGACCTAAGTCCAACTGAGAATCTGTGGCTAGACATGAAAATTGCTGTTCACAGACTCTCTCCATCCAATCTGACTGAGTTGAGTCATTTTGCAAAGAAGAAATGGCAAATATTTTGCTCTCTAGATGTGCAAAGCTAGAAGAGACACCCCCCAAAAGACTTGCTGCTGTAATTGCGGCAAAAGGTGGTTGTACAAAGTATTGACTCTGAATACAGATGCACCCACACTTTTCAAACATTTATTTGTAAAAAACAAACAAACATTGGAACTAATTTATTTTCTTCCCACTTCACAATTATGTGCCACTTTGTGTTGGTCACATAAAATCCCAATAAAATACATTTACGTTCGTGCTTGTAACATGGCAAATAAATACATTTGTAAGGCCATGTAGCTTTACTAATACAGGTTATAAATCTCTGCTATTAATGATGAAAAATTCTGGACATTTAGACCTTCAGTCTCATTAACTGACTTCATTTTATTGCCACATAACATTGCTGAGTCTAGACCTGAGCAACTGAAGCAACCCCAGATCACAACACACTGTCTCCAGAGACTTGTACAGTGGACACTATGCATGATGGGTGCATCGCTTCATGTGCTTGCCTTCTTACCCTGAGAAGCTCCAGTAATTTCAGTAATTTCAAATCTCCTTAGTTGTTTTATTTGCTTGATGTAGCCCAATAATTTGACAGGAATTTACGTTGAAAAAAAAAAATAAAACACCAAACCATTTGTACTGTAAGTTAGTTTATTTATTTATTAATTTGCAGTTTGTTTATCACAATGCCACTATAATCATACATTGAGTATGGTATTTTTACATTTGTAGACATTAAATAAAAATAAAATTGCGATATTTATTCTTTAGGTTTAAATTATATACAGTAGAGTCTTTCTATGTAATAAAGCACAGCATACAGAATGGAGGAAATTATTTAGTGTGTGTGTGTGTTTGTGTGTGTGAGCGCATGTGTATGACTCACTCCGCTGGCTCAGTCTGTCTGGCCCTTTCCCTTTAGTCATGAATCATTACAGCGGTGTGTAATTTGTGTAATTTAAAGATCAGCGCCTCTGGAAGTCTCGCTACTCCAGTTAATTTTGTTGTTCCTGTCTTTTTTTCTCTCCTCCTGTCACGCGTTCTCTGCTACAGACAGCGCAGCTTTGGAAACACAGGTTTGTACTTCTATGCTTGTGTGTGTGTGTGTGTGTGTGTGTGTGTGTGTGTGTTTGTGTGTGTGTGTATACTGTGTGTTTTATTAGAAGCTTGTCAATTAAAAATCCTCAGTTCCCCACGGGTTCTTTGGACAGTTATCGGTCGGTAGCATCCTCAAAGGGTGCTCATTGGACCCTTTCCCAAACAAATAAATAAATAAATGAATAAATAAACCCTGTTATTGGTTTAATATAATAGAACCCTTAAGGGTTCTTCAGAGAGACAAAATGAAGAACCCTTTAGAAAGTTAAACAAAATCACACATGAGTTTATGCAATGATATCATAGTGAGATAACTTTACTAAAAAACTTCAAAAAAACAGATAATACATTTAAAAAACATGATTATAACTAAAAATGAAATAAAAAAGTTAACTAAATATTGATTTTATATTGTAAAAAAAAACATAAATAATAGAACAAAACAATAACTCACAATAAATACAAACTTCAACACATTAATAATTGTACATCCTGTATATTTAAACAAACTCACAATGATGGAAAAATATTAAAACAGTGAGATGATTATATGAGATAATAATGAGATTCTGATTCTGATGTATTGAAATGACAAGATAACTATTAAATAATAAGATGACAAAGAGAAAATAATGAATTAACTTATAAAAGTAATAAATAATGATATGTATGAAGTGTATGTAAGTAATGATAATGACTAATATTAAGGAGACATAGTAGCGCAGCAGGTCAAGGGTTCGATTCCTGCTTCGGGTCTCTGTGCATGGAGTTTGCATGTTCTCCCTGTGCTTTGTGACATGTGGATCAGGGTAATTGGCATTTCTAAACTGCATTTTAGTCCAGTTTGTACAGTATGTGTGTGTGTCCTATGATGAATGGGCACCCGGTACTTTCTGTGGTATAGTGCTTAAAGTGCTGATCTGGGGTCAGTATTTTCTATTATGTGGGAATTAAAGAGCTGATTCATGATCTGTCTTTTACACTTAGATACTATTCAAGTATTAATATCTCTCTCTCTTTCTCTCTCTCTCTCTCTCTCTCTCTTTCTCTCTGTGTGTATGTGTGTGTGTGTGTGTGTGTGTGTGTGTGGATAGGGCCTAGATCCAGCCAAGCTTGGTCTAAACACAGGAGGGTGAGTAAAGAATTTACAAAACATCTGTAAAGATCTGCGCTGTGTGATTCCATTATTCTGTCATCTATACACTCTCAAAGCTTCACGCTGTTGTGTCTCTATGCTCGAGCATGGTAGATTTAAAATCGAACAGTGGCTGTAAGTGCGGGATGTCAACTTTTTGTACATCTATGGAGGCGTACTGTATATATACCACTTATATCTACTAATATACACAGGAGAAAGGGTTCAATTCGTAGTTTATATAGAAATAGTTTATTGTATAGGACAATATGCACAGGGTTAAAGTTCAAAGGTGGAACAAAAAGGTCATAGAGTTTATTTTAAGATTATTAATATCCAGCTATAATAAAACAGCAACAACGATTTTGCGACCACTTTTCTAAATATGCTATAAATGTTCTCCCACTTTAACTTAAAACGTTATTATTATTCTATAATAATAATATTGTATTTTATAAACTGTATTAATATTACTATTATTAAATATATATTTTTAAATAATTTGTAAGATGTTAATGAAGTAAATTGAAAAATGCAAGTACATGTTTCTTTATTAACCAAAAAGGCGTGTGCACAAACTTTTACTTTCAACTTTAGATTAGATCCATTTTACCATATTTGACTGTTTGGATTATTATTATTATTATTATTATTATTATTAATAATAAATAACTCTTGATTTGTAATGCTTTAACAGATTTTCTGAGTTCTTGCGTCCATGCTACATTTGTGAGCTGATTATCTTGCCTCGTTATCCGAATATGGACACTTTCACTTCCTGTTTGTTTTGGATGTTTTTATGTTTTTATAACTTTCAGTTATATTTTCATAAATTCATCGGTAATGAGCACAGACTGAGTCGGTCAAAATTACTTCACATTCTTTGATCTAAACTTGTTTTAGTTGTTCAGTTGTAACATGACAATACATTAAAACATAATGTTTGTGTGTGTGTGTGTGTGTGTGTGTGTGTGTGTGTGTGTGTGTGTGTGTGTGTGTGTGAGACCTGAGGTAGCCCACAGTGACAGTGCTGGGTTCTCTCATACTTCACCGTGTGACACCTGGAGAGAGGCATTGTGACTCTAATTTGTCACACACACACACACACACACCATTTTTCATGTTTAATTGTTCATATTTAATTGTTCCAAGTTATTTTCTTCCTTTGTGTATAGGATACAGTGGAGTTGCTCCTCTGACTAATCCCCTCTTCCCTGACTCACACTCGTTTATCAGGGTCACATCACACTCGTTTATCAGGCTCACTGCTGTTCTGATCATTTTATTAAAGAACAGATTTCATGTCACTCTCTGGGATCGTTACATTTTGCAGAAACATTTATACTCAGATCCTGACTCATATGTTTTAGAGCTTGGGCCCAGAATTGTGTTGATCGCTTCTTTGTCTTCTTCATGTCTGTATTCTTTGCTGTTTTTCCCGTTCTTCGCTCTTTATTCTTATTCCAGTCCTTACCGGTCTATTTTCTTCTTTTCCTCTTCCGCTCTGTCCCTTCATCTTCCCCTGTTAACATTTTGATTTTAACATTTGTGTCCAGCATTTTTCCTCTTCTCCCCTTCCTCTTCTTCCTGCTTTCGTCTCTCTCTCTCTCTCTCTCTCATGCTTTTTTTCTTTTTCTCCATTTCCCGTTTGTTTGTGGCCATCTGTCCAAACATTCTCCCCTTTTTTGCTTTTCTCTCTCACACACATTTCACATGTGTCTGTCTGTCTGTTGTATTTTACTGCAGTAAATATTGGCACCCTGTTTGGATGTGTAATGTTGTACATGCCACTCTGTTAATATGATATTAACGGCACTTGATTTTGTGCGCTCTCTCTCTCTCTCTCTCCCTCGCTCTCTCTCTCTCTCTATCAGAGCTGGCAGTATTCTTTATGGCATTGACAGTATGCCAGATTTACGGCGTAAGAGGACCGTGCCCATCGTCCGCGACCTGGTGAGTTGTCTGTTCCAATACTGAGCTCTCTGTGTGTTTGTGTGTGTGTGTGTGTGTGTGTGTGTGTGTGTGTCTGTGTGTGTGTGTGTGTGTGTGTGGTTTAGAATGTACCCAGTTGCCCCACAAGACTGAACAAGTTAGATTATATCTGTAATCTATAAGATACCTGTAAAGATCATGAACAAAAATATGAAAGTTAAAGATTTCTATTTTTTATGACCTAACGATCTTTAGACATGTCGACTCAAACACTATTCTGCTGAAAGGATTTACAACTGTATAAACACAAAAGATACTACAGACACTATGGAAAATGTAGACATTAGACACTACCAACACTATAGATGTTACAGACTCTGTAGACACTACAGACACTAGAGACAATATAGATGTTACAGACACTACAGATACTGTAGATATAGCAGACACTACAGACACTGTAAACATTACAGACACTGTGGACACTACAGAAATTTTAGACACTACAGTTTCGACATTCCGTCCTAACAGACCTAAAAGACATTGCAGACACCCCCTTTATAGTGTCTGCAGTGTTACAGACACTGCAGACACTATAAACGCTACAGACACTACAGCCATCTCATGTGTCTGTAATATCTACAGTTTCTGTAGTGTCTACAGTGTCTATAATGCTACAGACACTGTAGACATTGTAGACACTACGGATGCTGTTACTACAGACATTATAGACATTACAGACACTGTAGACATTACAGACACTACTGACACTGTAGACACTACTACAGTGAACTCTCTCTCTCTCTCTCTCTCTTTCTTTTGGGTTATCCTTCCATGTGTCTATCTATCTATCTATCTATCTATCTATCTATCTATCTATCTATCTATCTATCTATCTATCTATCTATCTCTGTAGTCAGGGCCACATTGGTTGACAGTGACTATGTTTTTATGTGTGAATATAGTCCACGATTCTTTTAAAATAATGTCCACAGCTCTACTTGAGACCAGTCATGCACTTGCTGACAGTTTACCTCCAGATTTAAGCCACGCCCATGTCAGGGTTCAAACGTAATACAGATATGAATAACCACAGCATTAAACAGTTACAGATACAGTTACAGATATCAGTCTGCCACCTGTAAACATGGTGGATGAAACATTATCTACAAAAGTCAGAAAGAAAATAATGAACCAGGAACCGCAACTATTCCTTTAGTTTCTTTAGTACCACGGGGAACAAATTGCAAACTGCAACTTTCTTACACAACAAACTAAAAACAAAATTTCATTAATTTTGTCCATGTGTGTCAGACATGGTGTGATAAGATGATCATGTGTTAAACATGTGAATGTTTGTCATTTCTGTAAATATGTTCCTTTTATTATTTTATTAACAGATCATATAATTTTTTATTATTATTTAAAATTATTTATACATTTCATTTTTGTACTTAGTAAAGTCATTCAAATCTCTTACATCAGGATGTATTTAGTTATTTTTTCATATCTGCCCTTTTTTTATTTTTATCATGAAATTAATTTATTCTAAATGTTTATTGGTATAACGGTACCAGTACAAGAATTGATTCTGTATCTATTTATTTATATCTTGCATGTTGTTGTTTTTTTAAAAATCAACACTTCCTGGGTAAGTATGGGTTGCTCTTATGTTGTTTTGGGACTTGTGCGTGGTTTACATGCCATTCCCTCATTGGCCCATATTTATTATGGGGAATATTTTTTCGTGAGTTGTCAGATTTCACTTAAAGCCCAACAAAGCTCAGTCTTTCATCTAGAAAGAGCTGAAGATGCAAAAAAAGACGAACAAAGGAATCCTGAGAAATGTTGACAATCCACCCAAAAATATATCAGAGGACTTCATTGACTTTCTGACTGAACTGTGCGTGTCCTCAAGGCGTGCAGCGGGAAAACGAAATGTCTCTTACCGTGCCAGATGAAGTCAGTGCAGTACGGCAGTTTGTGCCTCAGCTATTCCATCATGCCTCTGTTCTCGTCCATGCACAAAGTAGCGGTCTGATTTATTCAGGACGCAGGACAGAGAACCCAGCTGTGTCCTGATTGCACTCTCTAATGGGCGTCTCGGGGTCAACAAAGGGTGGAGCTTAAATTAACCATTTTAGTTTGCTTGAAACTAACTTCAGTTTGGAGTTTGGAACTTTTTCGACATATAACTTAAAAAGGTTCCTGCACAAGGACAGACTAAAATGATCCTTGATGTACGTACGATGTTAGTTTTCCCTTTGGTCATTTGGTTTTCTTTGCAAAACCCTACAACAGAGTAGAGCTTTTAAGATCCTGGAAGTTGTAATCCAGAAAACCCTTGAGAAGTTAAGGAACTTTAAGAGTTCCTCGAGAACTACAAGCCAAAGCATTCTTGATGTAAGCACTCCACGATGCCTAAGAATTTAAAGGAAATGCTAGTATTGATGACATCATACTTAAAAACAGGGTTCATTAATGGCTCTGTGAATGTTTAGATAAAATCAGTTCCATTAAGCAATGGTTTGTTCCTGCCAGGTTTTCTATGTAGAACCCTACAACCGAGTATAACTCTCTTCTCTGTTAGGTAGACCTGTTTTAGAATAGAATATGTATCTGTATTTTCAATCCAGAGACCCCTTGAATACGTCTTCTTACAGTTGTAGGGTCTCTATAGAAAACTTCTAAGGGGTTCGGTGACAAACCAAAGAATCCTAGATGCCATAATGACTTGAACAGATCATGGAATATTGCTCTAAGATAACCTGTTATTGAGTTATGTTGACAACACTGAAGTGTTTCCCCAGATAACCAAATAACTATTGATCTAATCACAAAACTACTAAACAGTACACTCTAATAGATACTAGACTGTGTACGGTCAGGTTAATTACAGAAGTGCATGGCAGGTTCAGAGCTCCTGTTGTCACAGAGTATCCAGGTGGCTGTTAAAAATTGAGAAATCAGATTGAAATCAATTTGCTATGAATTATCAATTGATAGACTTGTAGAGGAGTTGTGGTTAAGCACATCATAATTGTAAATACATTGTAAATACATTGTACAATTTCATGGGTAATGCATAGTCAGTTCCGGAAAGAGGCCAGGTAGATGAAGGAGAATGAGACCTACAATTGCCAGTAATGCAACCTACTGGATTCCAACCTCCGTTAAAAATCAAAGAAGAAGGAGAAGTGAAGGACCAACAAGTCCAACATTTCAATTTGGCACAGTGACACAAAAGTTTAGGAATATGGTAAAGCTCCCTCAGATTCCTCAAGAGTCTGAAATCATAAAACCCCCTAACCTACACCAAATGAGGACCAATATAAGATACCACCCAGCTTAACAATCCAGAACAACTTTGTAGGGTTTTACAGAGAAAAAGAAACTTTGAAAGTAGGCTCTTTGGCAGTTCTAGAAAAAAAAAACAGTGCTGGAAGTAAGGCATTCTTTCCTGTTGTAGGTTTTTACTGAGAACCTTTAAGTATTCTCAGTGGTACAAACCAAATGGTGTGCTCAGGGCAATAGGGATCTTTGTTTGGTTCTTCTAGTCACCCCTACAAACAATAGTATTGCTTTCAGGGAATGTTTGAGCAGGTATTGCATTACACTGAGAAACCATATTTTTTGCAACTCTTTCCTCTGGTTTCTCCAGAGACAAAAACCTAAAAACCCTACGGGGAGTTCCCTCAGGACGGAATAGATTATATGAACCAGTTTGTTATTGGCTGAACAAATGTAACATTAACTCCGCCCCCTGTGTCCCAGGTATGCATGTGATTTGAGTGAATGGGGACAGGTGAGGGAACCATATGTGTATACACCAAAAAATAAAAGCTGCTCATAAGGCCATAATATGTTAATTAAGTGAAATTAACGAGCATATTCATCCGTGCGCTTCCATTTTATGGCACTGCCTGCAGCAAGCCTCAGTCACTCCGCTGCATGTTGATTATTCTACACTTACATAAACGCATAATGAGTTCATGTACAGGTTCATCCCGCTCCCACTCCTCCCTTTGCTTTATGGTGCCTTTTGCTAACTGTAAACCTCACGTCTTTACCACCATTAGATACAGTACTCGCGGCTCGAAAACTGGTAAAGACAAATCTTTATACTCTCCTGCATCTCCTATTTGTACACTTATCCTCTTACCTACTTATGTCACTTTCTCTACCTCTCCCTTTGGCTTTTCCTCCCTCATAAGTTCACACATGTAGGTTAGGGGTTGCACGACTACTCATTTTTACTAGTGTAGCAGTAAGTCATGGAAGTACTAACTAACTAGTTGAAGGAAAAATGTTGTAACTATTTTAAGCTAAAAACATATCAAACCACACTTCAGTTAACAGTCCCCATGTACAGGGGGACTATTATTGAATTACAATTCTAGCTTCAGTGTCTGTTTAGGCTAGACTGTTAGCAGTAAACGAAAGAAAATCAGTGCAACACAGCAGCGTTTGGGAGGCATTAATGCCATCTTTATCTCTGGCCCTCAGCAGTGTCTGAAAATGAGTCTGTATCGTTCTCTTTGAGACGACATGCGCCAGTGATCTGACTCGAAGCTGGCGAATAGTGATTTGCAACCCACGGCTCTGAAAACGCCCTTTTATTCAGGACTGGTCACAGTGTCATGGCGCAAAGATTTTATTTACATTTTATGTCGTTTTTTTGTGTGTACGGTTTTACACTTTACTGAACTGTGAAGCGATAGGGCAAAAATGTTGTGGGTCTTTGTTTCTAAAATGTATATAGCAGAAAAGGTATTCCATTGACCTTTTGCACGTGATGTCACAATGTCTGTCCACCATGGACCTGGCCACTAATTTCTTATGGCAAAAGGAATGTTACTTAACAGATTCCAGTGCCAAAACCCACATTCAAAACCAGACACAGAAGCACTTTCAGCAAAAAAAAAAAACAGCAACAAGAAAACCAGAAAAGAAAAAAAAAAAATCTTAAACCACACTTTGTGTTCTTAGTAATCGCTTCTAGTCTGAATCGCATCTGAACTTTCTGTATTTTTTCATGTATGGCTACAAAGTTAACTAGCTGAACACAAGGCTAAATCCCAAATCCCTCTTCAACCCCTGATCAAGTGCACTACTTGGTGTGTAAAAAAAAGGGTAAGTTCACTCTACCTAGCGCACTAGCTTTCCGCCACATTTAACGCTAATTGAAATGAAACCCCCAGAACTCTTAGTTAGCTATTAATTAGAAATATTAAAATGTCAGTATTATTTAACTTTCACAATAGCTTTATGTTTTTAAGTTTAAAGCACAGCGTATTCCACAGCATCATCTCATTTGCAACAGAAGCACTGAAAGAGCTAAGGCTAGCACTAATGCTAGCAAAGGTCACCAATTTGAGGAGGAATCACAAATTTGTCCACCATCTGAGGTAATTAGTTTATGATACCAAATCAAATATGTGCCAGTTAATATCCTTATTACCTTCTTCATCCATTTTCACACACTTGTTTCTCTTTTGAAAATAATTAGCAGCACAGAAGCTATCACTCGCTAGTCTACTTTTTATCTGTGTAACAGAGCATTGGGTAATCCGGTAGGTCATCATTTGGTTTAAGAACACAAAGTGTGATCATCGGTTAATCTTTCTGTTTGTTTTTTGCCTAAAAAAATACACCTCAAACATTATTATCAACAAAAATACACAGTAGCCTATGGTCGGTTAACGCTGCTTCTGCCACCTTTTGTTGTAACTGACAGCATGGTAGTCAC
>JAOVVB010000033.1:1029416-1045476 GCA_028570985.1 Heterobranchus longifilis
CAATATGCTATTTGTGCATACGATTTAATACACCAACAATGAGCAAACCACCAAAAAAAAAAATTGTGAACACTCCATAACAGGAGTTCCATAATAACTGACCTTTGTGCCACACCCACTCACCAGCCACTCTTATTACCATGTATGGGTCTTTCATTTCCTTATATATGTTCGGAGACATGCTGGTATTCTCAGTGTCCATGCAGAAAACACATGTATAGTATACCCGCTAGTTTCATTTCCATATATAGACTAAAAGACACTCACATTTTACAGCTCTGACATGGTGTGCAGATGTACTTATTAATTCAGGATGGTTCTTTGCGAATAACTGATAAAGTCAGTGGAGTTAATAGGTACCCTTCTATACTGCTGAAGCTGTGAGAATTCTTCAGGCGGAGAGAACAATGTGACTTTAATATTTTTGTTATACACTGACCTAAGCTCAGCGGATGCATGTGGGTTTGGTTCTTTTTCTTTTTTTTTTTCCTAATGCAGAGGCTTCGATGATTCCACTTTTAATTACAGAGCTGTACTGTAAGCTCTGTGGTTGTGCCAGGAGCGTGATAGAGGAATGAAAGAATCTAAATCAATGAAGAACAAGAGAATTACTCCTCCTTTCTGCTGACCTTCATCCCTCGCCCTCTGCATTAACCGAGCGCAGCCTGATAAATCAATCCTACTACTGATGAAAGCGCCATTTGATCGGTTTGACCTGGAAAGTTATTTCAGAAAGGTATTTTAAGCATCATTAGAACTGGACAGACATGATTTTGTTTGGATTAGGCAGTTTAATTTGGATTAGAATGGCAATTTCAATGTTTGCTGATTTAGGTTTAGATTGGATATTTTTCAGGCTTTGTTCAAATGAATCAGTGATTTTCATGTTTGTGAACACTTTATGGATTAAACCAGAGATTAAACATGCATGAACTGTTGGAAATACCGTATTTCTGTTTGTTTAGACTGGAGATTCTTTTCAGGGTTTGAAGCTTTCTGTAATCTGTGAATGTGTTTGGACAGAACAGAATGTAATGCTTCTGTTAGATCACACACTTTTTTCAAAGTTTATTCAGATTAGACTGTTTGGACTAAACTGCCAATTTGGACTCACTTCAGGTTTGTTTGGGTTATTGGACAAATATTTCAGGTCTTGTTTGAATTAATTTGGCTTATCAGAGTTTGCTCTGATTAAACAGTAATTTTAGGAATTAGTTTGTTTAGATTTCAGGATTTGGTAAAACTGATTGTTTCTACATTTGGTTTTATGGCTTTATGATGTGTGTATATGGTGTGCTGTATACTGTATATGTATACAGTATACAGCACATGTGGGTTCAGTTACATTGGACACTTGGAAGGGTTGTGGGTTCGAATCTCAGCCCTGCTCTGTGTGTGTGTGTGTGTGTGTGTGTGTGTGTGTGTGTGTGTGTGTGTGTAGTTTGCTTCTTCTTCTAGTTCTTCTCCTGGTAGTCCAGTTAACTCTCACAGCCCTAAGACATGTGGTGTAGGGCTGATTGGAGTTTCAACTGGCTTTAGTGGTCCCTAAACTGGCTTTAGTGGTATAGAGGAAAGGATTGATGGATGTGGTATAGATGGATGGAAGGATGGATGGTCATTTAAGACTTTGGTATATTGATAATATAAGGATTGAACAAATATTTTTGAAGTTGTGTAACCTGGTATAAATATACAACTATTTTTTTTAAATGTGATTTTATTGCACAGTTATTATGGTTTCCTGAATAATGTCACAGTTTTCTTAGAGTGATGGATGGCCGTTTTCACTTTCGTGTGCATCTTTTGTTCTTTGTTCAGTTTCTTGATTTCTCTAGAGTTTGATGTCTGAGCATTGTGCTTCTTGTGTAAAAGATATCAAAATGTCACGAGATAATGGGTTTCTGGTTGTGTTTAATGCTAATGCTAATGCTAATACTTATAGCCGCAGCATCCCTGCTGTCAATTTGTAAATATTTTTTCTAATAAAACTTCTTGCAGTACATCCTGCCTGACAGTTAGGTTTCATTATTTGGAGTGTTTTAAGTAGCTGATTTGTCTGCACACATCCTTCCATTCTGGACTTTATGGACTTTACTTGACAGAGCCATGACGTCTCAGTGACATCATCATTCTCGCAGAAGTGATATGAGTGTCTAAAACAGGACAGAAAGACAGTAAAGCATGATTAGAAGAATAGAGTCGTGCTGATTAGGAAGTAGGATGAGCAGATGTTGGAGCATCATGAACTGTAGCGAGAATAAAAAAGAGATGGGAAGAAAATGAATTCCTCTGGGAGATCTCAGTCTAAAACTGGCTGCTATAGCCATATGGCAAGAGCATGCAAAGTTTTCTTACTATGGGCCAGATGAATAAAAAGGGAAATATAGGCCACAGGTAGCAGGCTATCAATGTTATTAAAAGGACAGAGCATCGCTGCATCACTCCCACTTCCTACTGTGTTTCAGCTCCGGATCAGCACTTTTAGAGCTTCATAGTTCAGTTATAAGTGAATACTTGAGTTATGCTTTGGTTTGAGGGCTTGAAGGAAACCATTTGGCTGGAATACAAGATTGCATTCATTTATTTTGTCTTACTGATTTGTTAGGAAAAAGTCATTCTTGTTGTGTGCAATGAGTCGAAAGGAATTTGTAGTGCAAGAATGAAATCGAAGCTTTTTGCTTTTTTACGTGAAAAAGCAGTTCTCTAAGTTGTCTTCTTGAAATGAGAATGAGAATTAAATTATACACGCTTATCTACACTTCATATGTTTAGTGTTAAATCTAGTAGCTCTGGTTCATAGTCAGCAAAGCATTATGGGAAATCTTCCCCTTAATTACCCTACAGTCTGTAGCTAAACCAGCTAGAGGAGCACAGGGGCATCCAAGGCATGGCTGAAAGTTTTCTCCGCAAAAACATTCCTCTTAAAATATCCAACATTAACACGTAGCATTGTTTAAGCCACTGCTGTTCACACACTCTGCTCCACAGGGCTCTTGCTAGGTGAAGTCTGCAGAACAATGCACTAAGTACAGAAAATGAAACACTCACATACACACACACACACACACACATACACACACACGGAGTTCTTAACATTGAGTGCTTAACATTTTATAATATTGTGATTTATTTTTGACTAGATGTGCCTGCGACTTCATTCGCGTGGAATTTTATTTCACACTCATAAGCGCATTTTTAAAAATGTATAACACAAAAATATCTGTTGAATTTTGAAATGAACTACAATTGTTATGTGTTACCATGAAGTGCGTGAAATGGTGTGAAATTGTGTGTATTAAGTAGATTTCAATTGGACATTCATAAGCGCATATTAAAAAATGTACAGTGGCATCTGTTGAATTTTGAGAAGAAGGTTGATTTTTTCATGATTTAAGGGTGTTATATTATTTAAATTTCAAAGTAGCATATCTCTTCTCTGCCCGTGAGCAAACTGCAATGGAACAAAGTCTATATGTTACCTCAAGCTCGGCCAAATACATCTGTGAAAACATTAAAATGACGTGATGCATGCACAAAGACACAGACAAACCAACAGACAGAAATTCCAAAAAACACCTTGATGTGTTCTTTTACTCATTGTATGCCCCCCCCCCAATATTTTTTTTTTTACAATTATCTTAAATGTACAGACACGCCAACTTTACAGTTTTATTATACAGTATAGCTGTAAAGTTATACAGTATAGCTGGAGAGTGGATTATATATAATGGATTATCCACCATAATTAGTCACCACTTTTAGCTTGTATATATATATTTACTGATTTACCGATGCTCTCGCCCTCTCTCAGGTCACATGACCTGCCCTGAAGCACTTTGAGTAGGTCTCGGCATTGTGTCCAGCTCCATCCATCGTGTGTTGGTACATAGCAGTATATAAGGCTGCACTTACCATTCAATGAAAAAGATATGCAGTCATTACTATAAGTAAATATTTTACTCTTTACTTGACTCTCCTACATGTATAATCGAATCTCTAACAAGTTATATCATCTCTTCAACAGGTTTAAGGGATGTTTCTCTGTTGAATCGGCTTTAATCAACCCTTCTACAAATTTAATCCACTCTCCTATAGGTTTAATTGGCATGCCTATGACTTTAATCAACTCTCCTATGATTTTAATCAACTCTCCTATGGATTTAATCAGCTCTTCTATGGGTTCAGTTGGCTCTGCTGTGGGTACAATTGATTCTTTAATGGGTTCAATTGACACTCCTGTGGGTTTAATCGGCGCTCCAGTGGGTTTAACCGCCTCTTTGGTGGGTTGAATCAGCTACTCTGTGGATTTAATCAGCTCTACCATCAGTTTAATCAGCTCTCTTGTGGATTTAATCAGTTGTCCAGGGGGTCTAACCCATTCTTAGGTTGGTTCATTTGGCACTTATGAGGGTTTAATCAGCTGTCCCATGAGTTTAATCAGCTCTTCTGTGGGTTTGATGAGATATTTTGTGGGATTAATCGGTGCTTCTCTGGGTTTATTCTGCTCTTACTGTAGGTGAGTTTAATCTGCTCTTAGGTGGGTTTAATTGGCTTTTCTGTGGGTTTAATTGCTTCTTCTGTGGGTTTATTTTGCTGTTCTGTGGGTTTAATCGGTCCTTCTGTGGGTTAAATCGCCTTTTTTGTGGGTTAAATCGCCTCTTTTGTAGGTTTAATCGCATCTTCTGTGGGTTTAATCGCCTCTTGTGTGAGTTTAATCGCCTCTTGTGTGAGTTAAATTGTCTCTTGTGTGAGTTTAATTGTCTCTTGAGTGGGTTAAATCGTCTCTTGAGTGGGTTAAATCACCTCTTCTGTAGGATCAATCGCCTCTTCTGTGGGATTAATCGCCTCTTCTGTGGGATCAATCGCCTCTTCTGTGGGATTAATCGCATCTTCTGTGGGATTAATCGCAACTTCTGTGGGGTTAATCGGCTCTTGAGTGGGTTAAATCGCCTCTTCTGTGGGATTAATCGCCTCTTCTGTGGGATTAATCGCCTCTTGTCTGGGTTACATTGGCTCTTCTGTGGGTTAAATCAGCTTTACCATCAGTTTAATCTGCTCTCCTGTGGATTTAATCAATTGTCCAGGGGGTCTACACATTCCTAGGTGGGTTCAGTTGGCACTTATGAGGGTTTAATCAGCTGTCCCATGAGTTTAATCAGCTCTTTTGTGGGTTTGATCAGATATTCTGTGGAATTAATCAGTGCTTCTGTGGGTTTAATCGGCTCTTGTGTGGCCTTAATCGGTTCTTGTGTGGGTTAAATCGCCTTTCTGTGAGTTTAATCGGGTCTTCTGTGGGTTTAGTCACATTTTCTGTAGGCGATTTCTGTCTCTTTATCACTTTTTTCTCCTCTTGTTCCTTTTTTTCTTTGGAATATGAAAGTATCACATCCTACAGTAGGCAGCATGTGAAAGGGGTAAAAGATCAGAGTATGATTCACCCTGTTCTGTGTTTAAATGTTCTGTGTTAAAAGAGATCCAAATCCCCCTAATCACATTATAAGTGAATAAAATCCAATAAAGTTCTGAATCCAGATGTGAATATTTGAAGCACTAGATAGAAAATGTGGCATTACATTACACCTGTAGCACACCTTGGCACTGAAGACAGAGTGTATCCACTCCCAGTTTATTCCATTATTCCATTTCCACTCATTATATCTCTAAACTAGTTGGCATGCAGGGAGCAGGAAAAGGTACGCATAGATCGATACAGTGATGGAGTAAAGTTCAGGATGAGTTGAGAGAGAGCCGGTGCAAGTCTGTGGTCAGAATAGTGCTGGACTCTGTTCCAGTCTGGCGTGAGCTTCTTATCGATCTGGATAGCGTTTACGAGGGAAAATGAGTCGGTGCAGCTTACTAATGAATTTTATTATACATTAAAACAGACCAACAGGCCACTGCTTGTGCTGATACAGGACAGGAATTAAACAGCAGTACACTCACCAGTACTTTAACAACCCCAGAGGACATGAAGCAGTGAGTGCCTCCTAAGGGTCTAGTGGAGTAAGACTTCTATATAAAATTGAACCACATGAACCACCTTTGTGTAAAGCTAAGGAAGAGTTTAATCATGTGTTTGAGCATTCAAGGAGACAGATTACATCAGCACTTTTCAGCTACAAATCTACAGCATTCAACAAAAGAAATATGCAGTTCAAAATGTTAGTAACCCCTGTGTTTTTTTGTGTAAAAACATAATAAAAATCAAATGATCGTAGCCAGTTTTACAACCATATACATAACATGCATAACATAATAATATACATAACATATATAACAAAAATATTGTTTTTTTCACAATGCCATTATTTATTTAACATACATTAAGCCAAAAAGAAAAAAAAAAAACATGTGGGCGATAGTAAGTACCCCCTTTCTGTGTTCACAGGATTTAGGAGAGTAAGTGGCAGCCAAGTGCTGCCCTTCATTAACTGATCATCAGCAGACCTCTATAGAAATAGAAGTTTTGGCAGTTTGCTGGTCTGGAACATTAGGTGTGTGTTAAACGCAATGCCAAAAGGGAAAGACATAAGCAGTGGTCTTAGAGAAGCAACTGTTGCTGCACATCAAATGGTATAAAAACATTTCCGAACAATTTGGAGTTTAGGATTTACACTGAGAAAGATTATTCTCTAGTGGAAATCATTCAATACAGTTGCCTTCCTAAGAGTGGACGTCCCAGCATATTCAATCCAAGATCAGGATGGGTTGGGAGAGAGCCGGTTCTCAGAGCAATACAATAAATAAATAAATAAATAAATAAATAAATAACAAGAGCTTAGCCCCTACAGGCTTCACTGAGCATGTTAAATGTTAAAGAAGACTGAATAAGACTGAATAAGACTGAACAAGTGCAGTGTATTTGGAAGGTTGCTAGGAGAAACCTCTTCTGTATAGAAAGAGCACAGTAGGATGACTGAGGTTTGCAAAACTGCATCTGAACAAACCACAAGGCTTCTGGAACACTGTCCGATAGACAGATAAGACCAAAGTGAAGTTGTTTGGCCTTAATGCCCAGCACCATGTTTGGGGAAAACCAAACAGCATTTTAGCAGAAACCCCCTTTCAAACAGGGGGTGGAGGGGTGATGATTGTTTTTTTGTTTTGTTTTTTTGCCACAGGACTCCGGCATGTTGCAGTCATTGAGTCGATTATGAACTCCTCTCTATACCAGAGATGTTCAAATATGCAAATATGAGGCCATCTGTCTGGTTGAAATTTGGTCATGCAATAGAACAATGATCCAAAGCCCACCAGTAAATCTACCTCAGAATGTCTGAGAAATAAGAGTCGAGGTTTTGGAAGGGCTCAGTCAAAGTCCAAACCTCAACTAAACTGAAATGCTGTGGCGGGACCTTAAAAGAGCTGTGTATTTTTACATTGGGCATAAGTAAATGCCCAAATCCTCAATGAACTGAAGCAATGATGTAAAGAAGAATGGACCAATACATTGTGAGAGACTGATAGTCATACAGGATACTATTACTTAAAGTCATTACTGCTAAAGGTGAATCTACAAGCTATTAGATCAGGGGTACTTAGTATCGCCCAGATTTGGTATTATTTGTTTTTCACCTCATTTCTGTAAAATAATAATGGCACAGTAAAAAAAAATTAAAAACTAAAATCCATCCATTATCTCTAATGCTGGAGTCACAAGAGACCTGAAGCCTATTCTAGAGAACTCATGACACAAGGCAGGGGTACATCATGGATAAGGTGCCATCCCATCACAGGGCACAAGCACACACACACTCATAAACACACTCATGTACCCAGAGGAAACCCACCAAGCATGGAACAAAAGCACGTAACAAAAGCACAGAGGGTGACATGCAAACTTTTCAGGTTTGTTCATGCAAAAAAATTCAGCTATTCTAGTGTTGTTGGATTTAAGGGGAAGCTTTTGATATTGTAGACCACCGAACACTCAGTGGACATTTGAACCAATATGCTGGTATCCAAGGAACTGCTGTTCTGTGGTTTGAGTCCTGTTAGAGTAACAGGAGTTATTCAGTTAAAAATCAATGAGTGTTCTTCAACACCTCTGCAACTCACTTGTGGAACCTCTCAGGGATCTATACTACTGTAGGCCCAACTCTTTTTTTTTTTTTTTTTTTGTTACATGGCACCGTTGGGAACAATTTTTAGAAAGTATGGTCTCTATTTTCACTGCTATGCTGACGACTTTCAAGTATGTCTACCAATTACGTCAGATAGAGCTATTCAAACCCTGGTGGAGTGCTTGGCAGAAATTAAATCCGGGCTGACTTCTAACTCTCTCCACTTAAATGAAAATAAGACAGAAATGTTCTTTTTTTTGGCCACTCTAGTCCTGGTAATAGTACAAGTAATAAACTTGATAACTTACCTCAATGTATAAAATCTGTGGTATGAAATTTAGGGGTTTTATTTGACAATAAGTTTACCTTTGAGAAGCAGAACAGTGCAGTTACTAACAACAGCTTCTTTCAACTCAGACTTATTGCTAAGGTTAAGACTTTCCTGTCCACCTCCCACTTTGAATACATGCCTTTATTAGTTTTAGGCTGGATTATGGTAATGCTTTATACATTGCCTGGATATAAAAGGTCATCATTTCAGAATGGTTAAAGATTCTGAAAGATTCAGAAAAATTTCCTTAGGTAATTCCTAACTTTACAGTACAGTATAAATTCACAGTGTTATGAATGATCTGTGGTTTATTTGGTGGCATTTTGTAGTGTGTGGGATTTTACTAACTGCATTGCTGTACAAAGTTAGAAATGCGCTTTTCTCCTGCTGCCTCCGCAGTCAGTGAAGTCCACTACCCCCCACCCTCCCCATCCTGTACTTCTGAGTGAGAAACCTTCCTAGTGCACTACCCTACCTCACCTACAAACCTGAATCAGGGCACCAACAAGGTTAATTGACCCAAACAGTGACATAAAAATTGCAATGTGCAAATGGGCGATAGAAAAGCGCAAATGTAAATTGTATCATTCTGAACTTTTATTTTCTTTTTTCCTGCAGGCTCTGTGTCCATGTCCTTCATATCTAAACCTGCCTCTGCTATTACTACTGCAGGCAGTTAACGTCAGTAACATCAGTATGTTCGGAAAATGCATTTCAAAACACATAACATTTACATAATTATACTAGCTTTTTTATTACAAGAATTTACAGAAAATGTATAAATATAATCTATAACACAGGAGTGGACATTTTTTCGGAGCTCCCCTAAATGTCTCAAGGGAGGCTTTTAAGGAAGCTTGTACCTTTTTAAGGGGATCTTAGCTCCCCTTAACTCCTCTGTAATTCCAAAGATGGTGGTAAAAATTTATGCATTTACAGTAAGTTCTCTGTTAAAGTTCACTGGTTCATGTTGTGCATTGGGTTTAAGTTCCTGGATCTAGGTTTTTGGGTTAAAAATGTCTGGACTAAGATTATTTTTCATTGTTGTCTCATCGTCTATACCACTTTATCCGTACACAAATTTCAGTTCTGCTTGTAAGAATTCATACAAATCTCTAGAAATTTTATGCAAAATGGATTCAGAACACTCACTGCTATGCTCTCCAAGCTTAACTGATTAAAGAAACATTTATCATTTTTATATTTCAGTTATTCTCTTTCTTTCTCTCTCTCTCTCTCTGTAGAAGCTGCAGGTGCTGAGAAAGACTCTGCAGGCACTGATCTATCCCATATCATCCACCACACCGCATCATTTCGAGGTGTGGACGGCGACGGCTCCCACCTACTGCCCCGAGTGCGAGGGTTTGCTGTGGGGCATTGCGCGTCAGGGCATGCGCTGCACTGAATGTGGTGTCAAGTGTCATGAGAAGTGTCAGGACCTGCTGAACGCCGACTGCCTGCAACGTAAGTGTGACTGCTAACGCTTATTAACACATCCTTGGGTAGGGAATCTTCATTCACCTCACAAATGCTAAACTTTCACCTAGTGCTTAATGAAGTTATTGTAGGCATGTAACTTCTGATGAAGGGATTGTATAAAAAATAAAGAAAATAAAATGCATTGTGCTAACTATGTAGCTAGCTAAGTGAGTAGGAGTGATGTTACGATATGGTCAGCTGTGATGGTTTACTAAGCCCAGAGTTAATCTTCAACAAGCAGCTAGATTACAGTGCAGAGCGTTCTAGCTCTACAATCTCAGAGTAGGAAGAAAGAAAGAAAGAAAGAAAGAAAGACATCATCAGCTCTTGATCTTCATCTAAAAGATTTGACTCAATGAATCAGTTCGTCTACAAAACACTTAAGAAATATAACAAGCTTGCTGGATTGCACCATGGTGTCATTCTGATTCTTTTCTCTCTGTGTTCTTTTCCTCCATTCCTAATTTGGCACTGTGTGTGTGCCGGGAGCGCACGTATCGGTGAAACGAGCGTTGTCACAAGCAGTTTACTCCAAGCCTCATCACGTCTGATTCGACACGCTGTCCTGCGGGTATTTTGCCGAATTTTTTTTCTGCTTCAGTGCTTCCAATGCAAATTCTTGGTTTATTCTGAGGTTTAAGTTTTTCGCCGTTTGTCAGAGATGTTGTCCGATTCGTCATCTGCTCGTTTGTCAGGAAGGAAAGTAAAGAAGAACCTAAAGAGAACGTTGTTTACTTACCCGGGGTTCCTCCTGGCTATTAGTCTGACAGAAGAGCGCTGTCATTCTCCATCAGTCAGATTAACGATGAGTCTTAATGTAGGAGGTGGAGCTGCGTGTGTGTGTGTGTGTGTGTGTGTTTAATGCAGGTTGTATGGTGTACCTCAGAAGCCATATTAGAATCGACATTATGCCATTTATTCTAAAACAGTTGTGTCATGTGTAGTGTAGTGAAGCTTGATGGTTGTTTAGTTAACAGTTTACAAATTAGCTCAGCTTTGCCATAAGTTTCACGCATCGTAGTCTTACTTTAGTCTGTATGTCATAGTCTTCCTTCTTACTTCATTAAGTACACCTTGCTAGTACTGGGTAGGACCACGTTTACCTTCAGAACTAACGTAATTCTTCATGACATTTTCACGACCAGCCAAGTCACAGCCCTGTCATGATCACCTGCACACTCCGGTTCCATGATCCACTCCACTGCTTTCTTTCCACCGCCTTATTCTCCACTCTGCACACCTGTACTCAATCTATAGTCCACTCTCCTCCCTACTTACTTGACATAGTTTTAACAAGGTGCTGGAAACATTCCCTAGATATTTTGGTCCAAATTGATATGAGAGCATCACACAGACCATGACGTGAATCTCCCATTCCACCACATCCCAAAAGTGTTCTATCGGATTGAGATCTGGTGACTGTGGAGACCGTGTGAGTACATAGAACTCATTATCACGTTCAAAAAACCAGTTTGAGATGATTTTAGTTTTATGACATGACATGTTATCCTGTGGGCATAAATGGATGGACACGATCAGCAACCAGGCGATGGTTTTTCTGTTGTCTGATTTTGGTGAGCCCATGTGAATTGTAGCCTCGGTTTCCTGTTCTTAGCTGACAGGAGTGGCACCCGGTGTTGTCTTCTGCTGCTGTAGCACGTCTGCTTCCAGGATCAATGAGTTGTGTGTTCAGAGATGGTCTTCAGCATACCTCGGATGTAATGGGATGGTATTTGATGGTCTTTCTATCAGCTCGAACGAATCTGACCGTTCTTTTATATGCTTTTGGCTTTTGACATTCACCTAAAATAATTGACTCAGTGAATCAACTCAATTATGAGAAAGAAAGAAAGAAAGAAAGAAAGAAATGCCATTTATACATATAACGTGCATGTATAAATGGCATTTCTTTCTTTCTTTCTTTCTTTCTTTCTTTCTTTCTGTGTTCTGAGATGCGCTTCGGCAGACTTCTGTTGTAACAAGATGTACTTTTAGTCACTGTTGCTTTTCTATCAGCTCAAACCAGTCTTGCCATTCTCTGACCTCTGACATCAACAAGGCATTTTCACCCAGAGAACTGCCCTCACTAGATATTTTCTCTTTTTCACACCATTTTCTGTAAATCCCAAAGATGATCGTATGTGAAAATCCTAGTAGATCAGCAGTTCTGGAAATACTCAGACCCACACGTCTGGCACCAGCAACCACGCTACGCTCAGAGTCACTTAAACCAGCTTTCCTCCCTATTCTTATGCTTAGTTTGAACTTCAGCAGATTGTCTTGACCGTGTCTACATGCTTAAATGCATTGAGCTGCTGCCATCTGATTGGCTGATTAGATATTTGCATTAACGAGCAGTTTAACAGCTGTACCTAATGAAGTCATTCCTCAACTAAAAAAAGGCCCTTTTTTTTTTTTATTCATTCTCAGGTAAGCACCTGCGCGAATGACTTTCCAGTTTCACAGTGAACTGTGTTTCATTAGCATAATGATCATGAATGCAATGGCTTTAAATATTGAGGCTTCCCTTAACAGCCTTGGCTTTGAAAGCGGTGTGTTATGGGGTGTTATAATGCTGTTGTGAGTGTGACGTGTGTTATTGCCTATTGTTGGAGTTTCTTTCTGAAGTGACCCTTGCAAATATGGCTGCCTGCCAACACAGCAAATGGGCCTTTATTCAGCAGGATTTATAGAACAAGCCATCAAGATAAATCATCAGAGCCAAAAAGTCTGTGTGACAGAGTGTATGTGACAGTGTGTGTGTGTGTGTGTGTCAGAGCAAGAGAGAGAGAGACTGACACAGATAAAAGGACTGTTCATGCCTGAGAGGGTGTGTAGAGAGCGAGAGAGAGACAGACAGACAGACACAGAGAGAGAGAGTTGTGTAAGGCAGGATTATACGATCATGTGATGTCACTCTTATGGTACTCATCTGACAGATTAAAATTGTTTTATAACAACTAAAGAATTGCTCAATGATTTAAAACTCAAGCTAGGTTTCTGTTCTATAATCTGGTTAGTGCTGCTACTGAGTGAGTATTTTATTAAAAATCTGCAGTTTTTCCACAAACTTCAGTTTTCCATACTGTAAACACAGGACATTAAGAAGAGAAATTTTTTTTTTTTTATCATTTGAAGTCCAAGACGTGTAATACATCTAATAAGTGTAATAATATAATACAACAAGTGTCTTACATCCATTTATGAGTTATTACACTTGATGTAATCTTTTTCTCATGAAATGTCACAACTTAGACATGAATTCAAATGACATGAAATCAAATGATCATAAAATCACCACATGTCCCAGACTGCAGCACTGTCGCCTTGCACATCCAGAGTCCGGGCTCAATTTTCACCTCAGGTCTGCGTGCATGTTCTCCCCCATGTCTGGTGGGTTCAATGCAGATCAGGCTATTTGGCGTTCCCAAATTGCCCGCAGTGTGTGAGTGAGTGAGTGAGTGAGTGAGTGAGTGAGTGAGTGAGTAAGTGTGTGTGTGCCCGGATTCTCACCCTGTCCAAGGTGTACCCTGTCTTGTGCCCTAAGGCTCCCGGCGACCCTGTAGGACGATGAGTGAGTGATGTCAGAGACAATCTGCCATGGCTTGGGTCTTCAGACGGGGGATTAAATCCATCACAAACAGAGAGTGGGTGTGCTCAGGGAAAAATGTGGAAAAATCTAACTAAGGAAAAGGGAGGGGCCGATCGCAGAGAGGTGGAGATCTGATAATAAACAGTAAAACCACAGTGAGAGAATGGAAATCATAAACAACAGAAAACTATGGTGAACAATATAGAGAATCATTTACATGTCCACGTTTAATATTCTGTACACTTGAGTATTTTATACACATTCATTATTACACAGTATTAAGTTTTCTATATTTTTTTTAATTATAATTCTGTTATGAAGTTACACTTATGGAGTTACACTGAACTAAAAATAAAATAATTAAATAAATTAAATATACTGCAAGTGAATAAAAAAAACTACAAACACAAAAATACCTGTTTTGCATTTAAGGTTACTTTGCTTTTGTTTATTTATTTATTTTTATTTTTTTCACTTTCAGTTTATTTATTTATTTATTTATTTATTTATTTTTATATATTTGTTTAATTCCTTTAAATTTTTTTTTTACACAAATCTAATTCCATATACATTTCATTATTTCAGTTTGGTATCTGTTACATTTCTGTGTAAACAGGCTGATCGATTTTGCTTCAGCTCCTGTTCACAATATCACTCAACATCAACAATCTAATGAGTGACTTAAGGTCATTGTGGGAGGAGGGCAGGTTGGTTAGAAGAAGCAAGGAATCATCAGCAAATTGCTTGAAGATTAGTAAATAATGTCTCAAAACAAAACTGTTCAAGCATGTTCCTCTATTCTGTCCGATCCAGGTGCAGTCGAGAAAAGTTCCAAGCATGGCGCTGAGGATAAGACCCAGAACATCATCATGGCCATGAAGGAAAGGATGAAGATTCGAGAGAAGAACCGGCCTGAAGTTTTTGATCTCATCCAGGACATGTTCCAGCTTTCCAAAGAAGACTTCAGCACTCATTTAAAGAGTGCCAAACAGGCTGTGCTTGAGGGGATGTCCAAATGGTCAGCCAAGATCGCCATCACTGGTCAGTTTTTTATTGTTTATACATCCATCATTCATATCACTTAGCCTGTGTAGGATTGCAGGGATCATAGGTCAATCCTGGATGGGGCACCAAATTATTGCATGATTTAATTACTCACTCACACACTCACAGTTGTTCTGTACAGGGAAAAAGAAGGCCTGGAGCTGACTCGGGCATGAGTTAGGGTACACCCTGGATGGGCTGGCAGTCACAGGGCACACATGCACACACATACTTTAACAAACTACGGACAATTTAAAGACACCAATTAGCCTAATCTTGCATGTCTTAGCCTGCATGTCTTTGGACTGTAAAAGGAAACCAGATTTCCCAGAGGAAACCCTCCAAGAACAATGAGAACCTGCAAACCCCACGCACAGAGATCCTAGGTGGGACTCGAACCCTCCACCCTGGAGGTGTGAGGCCACAATGCTAACCTTTACACCATCATGCCACCTATTTATTTATTTTTTGTTTACGTATCAGTTCTGTTGACAGATGTCAGAGGAGAACAGTCAAAGCTTAAAAGGAATAATATGGTAACTTTTATAGCCACTCTTTACAACTGTGGTGAGCAGGAAAGCATCTTAACTTGAGGCAGATAAGCTATAGCAGAAGATCAACACATAAAGTTCTACTGATAGTAGCCCAAAAAAAGAAATCTGAGGGTACAGTGGGCACAGACTCATCCCAGCTGAAGAACAAGTGATGTTTCTTCTACTCTCTGGAATCCACACTTTCTGAAATATCCAAACAAGCATCTGGTACCAATAAGTACCAGATCACTTTTCTGCCCTGATGTTCTGATGTTTCACTTGAATGTTAGCTGTGTTTATATACAGTATTAGATATATATGTTATAGTTCTTCAGTCATATCTTCTTACAAATCCTCATCTTTTTTATGCATTGAAAATTATATAAAATATTTTGGTCTCTTTTGTTTACAATATATTCACATTTACACAGACTATGTTATTTTGAACTGAAAAAGCTGATAGCAATGGGTTTCTTTAGCAGTGAGAGGAACCTAATTATCAGTAGACTCACAGACCAGGCTAGCTAAAGTGTTTCGTTGTATGTGTGTCCTCGCTTTACAGATCCTTGCCAAGTTTACACTCCTGTAGAAGTGTTGATAAGAAATAGAGCAGGACAGAAAGAGAACCAAAGAGAGAGAGAGAGAGAGAGAGAGAGAGAGTAAATAATACACTTCTCATGTGATTGGTTTTTCAGCTAAATTGATTTCCTCTTAATTTGGAATGCATTCATGAACCCTCAGTTTATTAATTACTTACAGTATATGATGAACATCCAGGCATATTTTTATCGATCCTGCCTTGATTAGATGACAACGCCTCCACCCTTTGTAGGGTTCAATATTATTGTAGATGGGATTTTTAGAGCTGCAAAACTGTACTGTATATCTTTCCAGAAATAAAGAAGCATAAGCATTTCTACACATACTCTTTTCTTACCTGTTAGACACACTCAGAGAGAGAGAGAGAGATGAAATTGAGGACAGCATCACTATATTAATGTACCCCCCCCCCCCCCAC
>JAOVVB010000033.1:1064289-1076904 GCA_028570985.1 Heterobranchus longifilis
AGTTACTCAGGTCGAGACTCAGTAACGTTATGGGGCAATAAAATGAAGTCAGCTGACCACCTGAATGTACTGAATGAGCAGGTTATCACATCTATGGAGATTTTCTTCCCTGATGGTACAGAAATATTACTGGACTCAGAGTGTATAAGAGTGGTTCTGGGAGCATGAGGAATCATTTTCACTCATAAACTGGACACTACGTTGTGTGAGTAATCAAAGCTGAAGAGAACTGGATGGAATCTTTTTTTTTTTGGCCAGGCAGTGTAGTGTGGTTTGCTGTTAAGAATGCTTTTGACAAAAAGAAGAAAGTATAAAAATCATTCTTATGGGTAAAATTGGAAAACTGTTACAAAGTGTGATGAAAGTGCATTTATGAGAGATGACTCTTTATATATTACAAAGAAATGAAAATCATATAATGATGGTTCTTTTTGCTAATTTACACTTGGACTGTTGAGACATCCTGAATATGAATATAAACAAATAAATAAATACTTAACAAATTAGATTTTACTCAGTTTCCTACTAAATAGTAATAATCATTCTAGTGATTAGGCTGATTAGTGATTAACACTTAGCACTATCCTGTAATTAGCTTAAACAGAGGACATTGGGGATGTTATACAAACACATCCTCTGGCTAAATTCTACATTTAGCCAACTTTACGCTTTAATTCATTACACCATCGTTTAAAAGTTATATTTGTAAAATGACTCAACGCTCGCAGCCGTTCCTCAGTGACAGAACTAATTAAAAAAAAACAGTGTGTTTGCAGAGCATCATGGGTAATAGACTTCTTGACTAGATCTGTTGTCAGGAATAGATTCTGGACCCATATATTATATAAAGGTCCCATAACTCCCTGAAGTGTGTGTGTGTGTGTGTGTGTGTGTGTAAACTCACTTTATTACACTCTTCCAGCTCCATTTCATTACCTATGTAAATGAGCTATTAAGCCACGCCCCTTCTGAGAACCACAGAGCTGAGCAACAAGCCAGGGGATGGACTTCTCTTATATGAGGTCACAGTAGGTTCACAATAAAAATCTAATTGGTTTGTTTAAGTCCTGGCCAGTACAAACACGGAAAAAATAGAAAAAAATTTCGATTAATTAATTTACTTTTAATTATGTTTCTATTTTAAATATGATAATAAAATTACACATTATTTATTAAGTACTAATTGAGTAAACATTTCATCATTATCATCATCATCATCATCATCATCATCTTCTTCATATTTTTTTTTATTAGGGTATTTTATTTATTTATTTATCTTTAACTATTCAAATAAATAAACTCATTATAATCCATTTGCATTAAATTGTTATTCAATTAAATATTGAATTGCTTCTAATTACCCTTTTTCTTAATAATGTTTAATGTATTTATCGTTAAACAATAACTACAGTGCAAATTTTTCATAAGAAGTATTTCCATAGCTCATGCATAAACAACGTTCACATCAGCCTATCATTGACTGATTAAATTAGAACCATTAAGCAACTTAACCATTAAACTAACCATAACTGCTGCAGTTTCAGATGAAATATTAGCCTTTATTACACTTCCCTTCTGATCTACAGTACTGTGCAAAAGTCTTAGGCACCCTGTTTTATTTATTTATTCATTATAAATATATATATTTTTTTAGCCATAGATTGACTAAAGTCCGAATGACTATATAGAACAAAAAAGAAAGAAGAGAAAAAAAATTATCTGGTGTGTGATTTTCCCAGAGAATAAAGGACAAAACCCCAGACATGGACAACAGAAATGGAAACACAGTCATAGATAAACGTAAGCCCAGGCTCGGATGTACAACGGATCCCATGTGAACACGGCTTTAATCTCCTGATTCGGGATCTGGGAAAGAATCTGAACATAAAGTGCAGCGTGTCAAAAAGATCCAATTAACACCAAAAAATCTTTTTCTTTCTGTCTGCCTTCTCTTTTTTTCTTTCTCTTGATTGCATCAGAACATCAGGCATGAGCTTTTGTGTGCGTGTGTGTGTGTGTGTGTGTGTGTATGTGTGTGTGCCAGTGGGACTCCCAAGAGCTTGTTTCCTCCTCTTGTTTACCCTGTGTTGGTTTTCTCTGAAGATGATGTGAAAATGTCTTTGAAGATCTGAGAGAGAGAGAGAGAGAGAGAGAGAGAGAGTGTGTGTGTGTGTCTGTGTAGGGTTGAGGGTTGGGGGTCGGGTTATGAGGAGGTGGTTGGTGGGGGTAGGAGGGGTTCAAGAAAGCTCAATCTACAAACATGTCATTCACTAGAGATGTTTTACAAGTTGTTTGAAAAGGTCACAGTTGTTTATGTTGAGTTTTGTCTCCGAGGACATTTCTGTCCCGACTCTCTGTGACACTTCAGACCAGTGACAGTCCAGAAGTTAGATCGATGTTCTCGCATCGGTGGTTGCGTGTATTCAGAATTGCGTTCCGTGCGCGCAAGTCCCCAATATATGAATGAATTCCGCTCTGAGAGCTTGTTCGTAAGTCCAATTTGTTTCTACGTCCAACAAACATCTCTAGGTTCTAGGATACCAACACAATTGGCTATACTGTACACAGTATAAAACTTACATGTTACATGATTTTGTCCTTGCTCTTTTGGATCGTGCCGATGAATGAGCAATTTATGTTCAAAGAACGAGCAATGTCTGCCATCTTTCTCTCAATTATTTTCATTTTTGTTGAATTAATTTATTGTATTTTGTGCTTAAAATATTTTGTACAGACTGTGTTTTGTACAGTATATTTCCAGCAAAATCACCAATTTCAGCATGACATACAGGAGTTGCGATTGCATCAAACTGTGACACACCTCTGTTTTATGCAAACGCTAAAGTCCAGATGTAAAACCAGGCACTACTGTACTGTAGGTTACATTATGTAAATACAACTGCTTCCATAAGAAAATGAAGCGAAGCATCTCTATGATCTAATATACTCGGTTCAATTATTATAATATTAGTGTTTTTATTCGTGTTTATTTGTTTTATTAGTGGTTAGCACTGTGGCCTTGCACCTCCAGGGTCTGGGTTTGATTCTTACCTGGGGGACTGAGCACATGGTGCCTAGTGTGTTCCCTCCGGGTACTCTGGTTTCCTCCGACAGACCAAAGACATGCAGATTAGACTAACTAAATGGTGTTAGACACTGTACTATTTGTTGAATGTGGTCAAACAATCTCATTCCACAGCATAGAAGCTGATGGCACAATGCAGTGTTTTGAGTTTGCCAAGATGGCAACCTTTCATTGAAATGCCGCATGGAGGTTTGTTTTTTTGTACCTCCATGCTAAGAAGAGAGATGAATAGGTAGTAGCTGCACAAAAGATGCACTCTTGAGAAAAGCACTCTGGTCTTGAACAGTTTCTGTTTGTTTTTTAGAGTGTTAGCTGTCTGACTTTAAACTGCAGTTTGATTGTTGAGGCACTTAATATTAGAGGAGCATCACTAAGGTGTGAACATCAAACCCAGAGCTTCAGGACCTTAGTGCTACCTTTGGGAGCATACAGTACAGAAGTGACGTACCTGTAAATGATTTTCTTCTCACCCTGGCAGTGTCTTTTAAACTGGGGTGTTTCCTCTGAGTGAAGTGTGAACGTGTCTGTTTTCTTTCTTCACACCATCTCCACATGTTCGACACAGAGGATCTCAGGCAGTGAAACTGAACTGAAAATATTTAGTTGATGAACTAAACATGATAACTGAGCTGAAACACATTCTGCTTAAAAAAATGACAAATGCCAAGGTTAATTTATTGAACTTTTTTCCCATATTTTCACAGTCAGATAGATAGATAGATAGATAGATAGATAGATAGATAGATAGAGTCAACTGTAAATGTTTCATTAAACCCCCATTAAGCCAGAAATATTTCTATTATTGTTTTTAATCCTGTATATAAATCTGAATAATATTTGCACAAATTAATCTAAATAAATATACACAAATAATGTAATATGAACTGATTTATACAGTTATAAATATCCGTTGCTGTAGACATTTTTATTACAAATATTTAATATTAAATGGATATCCAAATATCAAATATTAACATTGTTATATTAATATTAGTATGACTAACAATATATACCTGTTAATAATATTTAAATTGTTACGGGGTGCGGTATGGAGATCCGCGCCACGAGATGTTTTTAATGATTATAAGGGCCCTGACGCAGGGCTTTAGAGGGGATCAGTGAAATAGGAGTTTGTGAGAGTGCTTATGACAGGCACGGGAAGACCTTCCCCTTTGGAGATGGCGTGGGATTATCAATTAGAAACTTAAAATGAAACAAATGAAAACTGATAACACAAAATAAACAGAACTCCGCTGTCTACGGAAGAACGGACGGGGCTCTGGAAACTAAAACAAAATCTATATCGTCTCGAGGCGTTCGCTCTTACCGAGGATTTATGGGAGAGAGAGGGGTTATGTTTTTATGTACACTTTATAGTACACGGCTGCGTGACGCTCTCTCTCTCTCTCTCTCTCAGAGCCCCGTCGCTGGCGTCTTAAGCAGGCAGAGGCTGGGGCTTTGTCTCTGTCCCTTTCTTTCTTCTGCACGCTTGTCTTTGACTTTTCTTTGACTTTTCTTTGACTTTTCTTTGACTTTTCTTTTCTTTGTCTTGGCCCTGATACCTTTACCGGTGCTACCTAATATTCACACGAAGTGTCGCGGGATCAGGACCCTTATATAGACACGCTGCCAGGTGCGACTCATTCAGGCTGATTGCCTGACGGCGGCGTTACCTGGCAACCGCGTGTATAAATGGCCGCACCTTTGCCTGTTCAGAACTCAGTTCATGCGCGGCTCTGCCCCTCGCGCAAGCCGCATCGTTACAAAAATGAATAAAGGAATTTAAGCAGTATAACTTGTTTATATTATTATACAATTTTTTACAGTATTTTTTATTAAATTAATATCTTAATAAATAATATAAGAACACCACCAAAAGATGAATAATATGTAAATAATAACAAATAAACAAATAATGAAATAATTTAATATACATAGAGTTAAAGTATTGTAAACCATTTTGTACCATTCTGTTGTACTATTATAATGTACCCGCAATTGTAATTTTATTAAACAAATATTTTATATTACATTAATATCTAAGAATGTGATGTTTTCATCCATCGTCTACTGTTTTTTTTTTCCAAATCCTTAAATATCTACAAAAATTCGTTTTCCACATTTTTTTAATAAAAACAAAACTTATGATTAATTCCAATTCCACTCAAACCCTGTTTTCTGTTCTTTTATTTAAATACGTCCTTTTCTTTCTTTCTTTCTTTTCTCTTTTGTTTTTTACAGCCTCTCCATATTTTTACACATAATTTATGGAAGTGCATTATCATGGCTTCCGGTGTTCAAAACGCAAACACTAAAACCTTAAAAAAAGTTCTCTTTAGGCTGTCTGTTGGTTTGAATAATTCATGCTGAGGCATTGTGGGTAATGGGAGTGGGTAGAGGGAATTTTAGGCTTCTCCTTGAGGCATTTGTTTTTCCTCCCACACCGATCCGAGTGGCCCATTGTCACGTGGCAACATGGTCAGGACGAGCTTGCGATGATGATGCCATAATATCAGTTTTTTTAGAACCTCGAGCAGGGAACCTGTGGAATACCTCTGACCTGCAGTTCCTGTGGGTTTTACGGTGACCCGCTGCTCGTGTGCGTCTGACTCCAAGACAAGTATGCAAATTTGAGTTGGCGGATGCATTGTTGTCCCTGCGATATCAGCCCAGAGATCCTCCTCAGCCCTGCATCAGGGGGCAGTGAGATGGAAACAGCCCAACACTTTTTCATAACTCGTTCCTCAGAGTCACGCCTCATAAGCAGCTATTATTAATATATGCCGTGACTAAGCTCCGGTCTCCCCTGTGGAACATTTGTTCATTACGTGAAGCGCTGCGGTTCTAACAGACTGACAGAGCACCGTGGTTCTCACAGACATGGCTGATGAATGCACACGTCACTCTGAGCTAATGATGTAGAGCGTCTGATTAACTTCAGCTCCCGAAGACTTGATGGGAAATGTCACATGTGCCGCTACCTCAGTCAGAATCTCAGTGACAGAGTTGCGCTGTAGACGCAAATATTAAAGATGCGGTGTGTCGTATTAATGCACAGTATGCAATTTATATTAGATTTTTTTATTAAAATTCAAGTGTGTATGTTTTACTAAAATCATCCTTACGCACATCTAATTAAAGCTTCAGTTTGTACATTTTCTCACTCACTCACTCACTCACTCACTCACTCACTCGTCATCTATACCACTTTATCCTGTATTCAGGGTCGCAGGGGGCCTGGAGCCTATCCAAGGAGACTTAGGGCATGATGCAGGGTTCCAATTCATCGCAGGGCACACACACACACACACTAGGGCAATTTGGGGATGTCAATTAGCCTAATCTGGTGGGTTTCCTTCAGACACTCTGCTTTCCTCCCACAGTAAAAGAAATGCAGATTAAACTAAACTGGTATTCCCAAATTGCTCCAGTGTGTGTGTATATGTGAGAGAGTGTATGTGTTTGATGGATTGGCACCCCATCCCGGGTGTACCCCAAGTCCCCTCTGATAAGCACCAGGCTTCCTGTACAGGATAAGCGCTATGGAGAATGAGTGAGAGCGTGAGTAATTAAAGGTGCAATATGTCATTTTTTTAATGCTGTAGTATTCAGACTTTATTAAAGCTGCAGCATGTCAGTGTTTAATACTACAGTATAATTTTTTTTAAGCTGCAGTAAGTATTTGTAAAAATATGCACGCTTTAAAAAAACATAAACACTGCAACCTTGATGAAACAAAGAAAAAAAACACTGCATTTTTAATAGAAAACCCACAATGTCTTTCTAATACAAATTACACAATGCAGTTAATGTGTAACTCTGATTAAAGCTGCAATGTGTACATTTTTGTTCATAATCACTTCATAATGTTTTTAAACAGCTACAGTATAATTTGCTTTTTATAGTATATTAAAGGTTCAAGTTGAAATTTTGGAGATCCATGGTTTGGTGTGTTAGTTGGTTTATGGAGAATCATACTTTAACCTTAAAATAAAGAATAAATCTAGCAACATAGAGAGCAAGCTAGCAGGCAATGTCCTTTTGCTATCCAGCTTATGAAGTGAATTAGTTTGGTATAAGCTTAGCCTGAGCTTTGCAGGAAGTAGAATCACTATTTTGTGCGACCAAGAATACTACAGATCCCAAATACTACATCCAGCTGCTTTATCTGCGTAGATCTCTATGTTTTATTTACTTCCTGTTCAGTGGCTTTGTGAATTTGATCAGAGCTGAGCAACTTGTTCTAGATTAGACAAAATATTTGTGTTTAAACTGTACAAATCTCCATCTCAGTCTGCATCAGGACCAGGTGTCGTATCTCCTTCCATCTCTGTCCCAGCAGACGTGATCTTGTTTAAAGACTTGTTGACTTTATTTTGCAGACAATCCAGCTTAAAGGTCTTGAAGTCCTGAAGTCTACAGGGATTTGCATAGTGATGTGAAAGAGTCTGACGATAAAGAAGTGCTTATAAAGCGTTTACATTTAATAAACCATACATTTGAACATTCAAGTCTTCATTTCAATCGAAGTTGTGACACTATGCATTTACACCACAGCGCTGTGGAATTCTGCTCTCTGATTGTTCAGAATGTGTTGATTAATTCTCTATTAATTAATTGATTAATAGACTCTAAACAAGTCTGCCTTAAATCAAAACTGAAATGCATACATAGATCTTGGTTGTTATACATTTTCCTGCTCTGCACACTGATTGTAAAGATTGTCACCTAAAATGAGAAGACAATGTAATCCAATTTAATACAATTTCACAAACCCTCATTTCTTGCATTCTCGGTCTTAGTTGAAAATAATTCCAGATTTTTTTTCTCCCCTGGAATTAGCCATATGGGGAAAAAACAGTCTTAGTTGAACTCTGGAATGAGTTTTTGCATGGGAACGAGGGTTGTGATATTTGCCTCCGATTACTTACATTTTCATCTCATTGAAAACAATTTTCTTCGCATGGAATTTGCCATATGGGGAAAGAAAAGAGTTAAATTTGTATTAGATACACTGTAACTTGATTTGAAAAAAATTTTAATTAAATTATGACAAGAGAGAGAAAAAAGAGAGGATGACTGTTGTAACATAAGTGAGTTTCTTGACATCAAAAAATGATATATGAAACAGGAACAGGATAAAAATTCATATTTCTTTAATGAATAATACAATTATTTGCAGATTGCTGTGATATAAGATGAATAAAAGACTAAGTGACATGAAAATAATCATCTGTATTATATTACATCTTTTATTATATATATATATATATATATTTTTCTTCTTGCTGTTTATTTGTGTTTTTAAGCTCTCTGATCAAGAAAAAGATTTTTTTAATATAATTAAATAATAATAAAAATGTTTTTTTATGCTAAAACTACAATTAAAGTCCCTTGATATATTTGTAAATAAAAATATAATCACATTAAAATACATCTTCAGAAAATATTTGATCACTTTGTTAAGGATTAAAAATCCTGTTATTATGGAGTGGAGTTAGAATAACTGCTAAAAAGTATAAGTTAAGGTTTATCTTTTACATGAAACAGGACTGTTACAGAAAGCTGCGTCTGCTCTGTATTTATTCCCACGACGCGCTCCAATCAATCAGTATCTCTCTGTCCTTCTCATCCGTCTTTGAGCTGATCTTCTCTCTCCTAATTCACCCTCTCCTCTCTCATGTTCGCTCGGTCCTTTTTTTCTCCCTCCCTGCCTTCATCCGACCCTACTTTCATTATCTGACCCGTCACAGCTTATCACAGGCTCCTCTGCCAGAGTCACACCGCATCAGCTCACCGGGGTTAGCAGTTAGCGAGCACAGATCGCTGGAGTGCTGGCAGGCTGCGCGATGTTAGAATGCAATACCCCAGGTCTCTGAGCAGACTGGAACACTGGGGCATTAGCAAGGAAAAGCAGAAACAGAGACATTGACAAAGAAATCACAGGGGTATTAGCAACAGAAACACAGACACGTTAGCAGGGGTAAGCGGATAAGCAGGAACAGTTACATCAGCCAGGAGAAAACAGACGGATTTAAGAAGCACAAACACAAAAATCTACAGGCATTAGCAAAGAATTCAAGTATTAGTAGTGAAAATGCAGACAGCAGACATTAGCTAACAGAAACACAGACACTGGCTAATATAATCACAGACATTAGTTGATAGAAACACAGACATTAGCTAACAAAAATACACACATTAGCAAATCTTCATAGTGGTGCACTTATAAAGTTTAAATACAGAATCACATAGCAGATAGAACCACATGTTAGCATACAGAAACACAGACATTAGTAGACAGAATCACAGACATTAGCAGACAGAATCACAGACATTAGTAGACAAAATCACAGACATTAGCAGGTAGAAACAGACATTAGTAGACAAAATCACAGACATTAGCAGACAGAATCACAAGCATTAGCAGATAGAAATACAAACATTAGCAGACAGAGACAGACATTTAGACAGAAACACTGACATCAGCAGACAGACAGACAGACAGTTCAAATTTATTAGGAATAGCTAGCATACAGAAACGGGGACGTTAAGCACAGTGTCCATATATTCCTTTTAATCCCATGTCACCTCTCGCACCACTTCTATTCGTGTAGAATCCAAAAATAATAAAGTGGATAATAAAGCGAACTATTAGCGTGTTACGACTGAGCCATGCAGCGCTAATCAGCTCCATTAGGTTTTATTAGCATGATTTGGGTACGTTTCTGGCTACAGAAGCCTGGTATACATCTGAAGGAATAAAAAAATGAAAATGAAGCGAGTTTTAATGAATAAACTATGAGCTGGTGGTAAGTTTTTTGTCTTGCTTGCTCGTCTGTACGCAGAGCACGAGAAACATCGGCTATGCAAGAGCACCGAGTACATGAATCTGCACTTCAAAGTCAAATGGTTCTACAACGAGTACGTGCGGGATCTCCCGGCCTTCAAGGGGACGCCTCCGGAATATTCTCTGTGAGTAAACTAGCTCTCTCCCTTACACACACACACACACACACACACACGCTCACTATCTGTCTTCATCTGTTTGTCCTTCACATAAAACAAAGGTTATAGAAACCCAAGATGATTCAGGTGTCTTGGGATTTACTGTGTGTGTGTGTGTGTGTGTGTGGTTAGCACACTCTCAGCAGAGGTTCACACTGAGCTCGTCAGATTTTCATTGTAGCCCTTTGTAGTTTAACAGTTTTCCCTCTTGTTTCTGCTTTTATTTCTTCCAGGTGTTGGATGTGGTATATAATCTCACTGTTGTCACAGTCACTGCTGTGGGTTTCAATCAGATTAGATTATTTAGTTGAATGGAAGTAGCCATGTGTCTTTTATTCCTAGTCTAGAAAGTGTGGCGGCCATGTCGTAGTCTGGGTAAGATAGGTGTGGTTTCTGTACCTGTTCAAAGAAGGTGTGGCTCAGTAAAGGAGGCGCGGATATTGCATTTTTATTCCTAGTCAAAGAGATGTGGTCCCTGTACCCTCCTTGAGAGGGAGGTGTGGTTTGATTTCTGTCACAGTGTAAGAGGTGTCGGAAATTGTTTAAAGAGGAAGGTGTGGCTTTGTGTCTCATTCCTAGTTAAGGGGCGTGACTGTTTCATCTTAGCTCTAATCAAGCAGGCATGAACTCTATACCTATACCTGTCCAGAAAAGGAGGTGTGGTTTAATTTCTGTCACACCCTTACGGAAAAAAATATATATGGCAATATATTGTAAAATATAATGCAATATATTAAATAATACATTTCCATATATAGGAAACTAGTGCTTATACTTATTAATATATTGCAATATATGAATGAACCATGTATGGATATATACTGTATATTGCAATGCAGACAAAAATCATTATATTTTGTATGTTTTATTGAAACATTATTGAAACTTCATGCATGTTTAAGAATTATACACACACTTTTACTTTGTAGGTGTGCTCTGATGAGATCTTTTTCACCTAGACAAAAATGAGCCGTCTTTGATACTTGAATGAGATTTAGACATTTTCTGCATCTTCTCAAAGGTGTCTCAAATGTGGCTTATTACCTCTAAATCTCAGAGATAGTTTATATTTGTCTTGTGTGCGACTCATATATACAGAAATTTCCAAGAAAACTCCAAGATGAGATCTTTTTCACCTAGATAAAAATGAGCCGTCTTTGATACTTAAATGAGATTTTTGTCATTTTCTCAATCTTCTCAAATGTGCCTCAAATGTGGCTCATTACCTCTAAATCTCAGAGATACACCTATAAAGTAGACAGTGCTTGTAAACTGTGCATTTGGGTTTTCTGATATGTCATGGAGAATTAAACTCATCATTACTATACAGTCACTCTATATGGCACAATCCTGACTACTATATATTTATTAAAATATAATAATGCAAAGAATGACAAAAAATGCTTTGGGGTTTAAAGGCTAGGGTTTTCTCACACACAGTGCCATCTACACTAAAAAGTGGTTAGTTTTTTAAAAATATATTTGATCTTACTCCTCAAATACGGGTAAATGGAAGGGAGGGTTAGTAGGTTGGATCTCTGAAATGTGAAATTAATAGAAAATAAAATAAATCTAAATATTGTGTTAAAGGTCATGCATGTTTGTTGTGTACAGTAGACCAATTTTGTGCTGCAGGTAATGTGCCCCGCTCCGCTGGCTCCCACCGCAGGTATATTTCACACCTGTGGGAAACACTGCAATGTGCAAATTATTTGAATTTTTTGCTTTAGAGTTGCTTTATTTTTCAAAAAATCCAACCACCAGTTATATTATCGTACAGTTCTCAGTCAAGGGACTCGGCTATTTTGCCTAAGAACACAAAGAACGGTACAAAAACATCCTCCCAACCACCCGAGGAAGTTTGGTGATGAACAATGCCTTTTCCAGCATGATGGAACTCCTGGTCATGAGGCAAAAGTGGCTTGGGGAACAAATGATAAAAGTTTTGAAACTCCCCAGATCTTAATCCCACCGAAAACTTGTGGTCAATCCCTAAGAGGCGGGTGGACAAACAAAAACCCACAAACTCTGCCAAACTAATCCATCAGTCAGGATTTAGCCCAGGAGTTGATCAACAGCATGTAGAGGTCATGATAAAGAAGGGTCACCACTGCAAATATTGTGAATATAAAAATAATCTTTGCATAAATTTAATGTAATTGTCAATAAAGCCATTTACACTTATAACGTGTTTGTAATTATAATTCAGTGTACCATAGTAACATCTGACAAAATATCTAAAAACTTTTTAAACATTTATATTTGGCACATGCACCACACACACGTGTGATATAAAATGGTCTGAGACAGTTGATTAGCATGTTGCTAAAATAGAGAACACATCAGAGGGTTGATATTTAAAAGAGTCATGATGGATGGCCCTCCACAGGTATTAATTAAAAATCCTTTATTACTGAATAGGGCCAGGGGTAGCTCAGTGGTTACGGCATTGGAATACGGTTCGGAAGATCCCAGGTTCAAACCCCACAACCACCAAGTTGCCACTGTTGGGCCCTTGAGCA
>JAOVVB010000033.1:1093285-1104915 GCA_028570985.1 Heterobranchus longifilis
ATCTATTTATATACAGTACAGTATATATATATATATATATATATATATTGAGTATAAAAGAAAATAAAACATCGAAGGAAATGTGCAAGGAAACATACAGCTGAAAGACACAGTGTGTGCTCAGCTGGAAATTAATCTGATGTAGCGATGTAGAACTATAAATAAATAACTGGTGGTTTTCGTGACAGGACTTGCAGCATACATTCACGAGAATGTCTAAAATGGCAAAAATAACACAGCGTTATCGTGCTGAATAAAATAAATACAAGCTGTAAGGCAAGCAAACTGAGATGTGTAATTTACTGAAAATAATTTAAATGTTTAAATTACAGCTTTTTGTCCAGAGCAACAATGCAATCTTAAATGAGAATTTAAGCAAAACCTGAGCAGAATTTACAAAAGCAGAAGTTACAGAAACTACGGAAAAAGTTTATTTTATCTATACAACAATTTACAAAAAACTCAGATAAACTCTTAAATCTCTCTCACACTCACTCATTCAGTCTCTACAGCACTTATCCTATATGCAGGGTCTCGGGAGGCCTGGAGCCATTACCAGGGGGCCTTTGGGCACTATGCAGGGTACACCCTATATGCGGTGCCACTCCATCGATCGCAGTGCACACACACACACTCAATCACAACTACGGGCAATTTGGGAACGCCAAATAGTCTAATCTGCATGCCATTGTACTGTGGGAGGAAACTGGAGTACCCGGGGAAACCCGCCAAGCACGGGAAGAACATGCAAACCCGATGCTAACCACTATGGCACCGTGCACAGCCTTAAGACCTGTCAGTCTTCAGTAACACTAATTTAACTGCGTTTTACTGGAGGGTTTTACCTCGCACATCACGGATCAAGGTTTCGAATCTGACCTCCATATGTCTGTGTGTATGGAGTTTGCATATCTACCTGTACTTATGTTTGGGTAATCTGGTTTTCTCCCAGTGTTTAAAGACATGAGCTTTCGGATTGCATCTAATCTGTCTCAATGATGTTTGAATGAATGAACAGATGAATTTAGGCACAATGCTGAAAATAGGGACAGTGGTGTCTCAAGTGGTTAAGGCTCTGGGTTACTGATCAGGAGGTTGGGGGGTTTAAGCACCAGCACTGCCAAGTTGCTACTGTTGAGACCTTGAGCAAGGCCCTTAATCCTATTTGCTCCAGGGGGCGCTGTATCCTGGCCCTACACTCTGACCCCAGCTTTATTACTGGGATAGTCAAAACAATAATTTCACTGTGACTAATAATTGAATCCCCTAGTGGTCTGTGATGGCATTGCAGCTGAACATTTCACAAGTAGGATATTTTCTTATATGAGGTCACATTAGGGTGAAAATCTAATTAGATTGTTAAAGCCCTGGCCAGTGCAAACATAAAAAAGGGATGAATAGCAGCAGGAATTATCTATTCTTTTTAGTGTTTTTTGTTTGTACACATAAACTAAAAACCCATTTTAAAATATTTTTTTAGCAAATGTATGGTCTTGGCTTACACATTCTGGTGTGCTCTTGGCATTTTTGGTTTTCCCAAACTGGGAAAATCAATGCAATGCTTTTAGATTAGAAATGTATGGATCGTAGTATTAGCATCAGAAAGCTGTGTGTGTGTGTAGTCGGTGTTACAGGGTTATGCCAGCTGGATCATTCTTCACAGCAAAAAGTGTTTTTATTGTGATAACTTTTATAAGATGAGGATCATCTAAGCACAACTATTGAATCTTGATACTTAAATTGATGGAATTTGACATGTGGAATATGTATTGTGATGATTAAACACTATGTTGTAATACATTGTAAACTCTATGATATCCATATGGTGTCACGGTGGCTTAGTGGTTAGCACTGTCGCCTCACACCTCCAGGGTTCGATTCCTGACTTGGGGTCTGTGTGCATGGAGTTTGCATGTTCTCCCTGTGCTTGGTGGGTTTCCTCCAGGTAATCCGGTTTCCTTCCACAGTCCAAAGACATGGAGATTAGGCTAACTGGCGTTTTCAAATTGTGTAAAATAGTGTGTAAATGCGTGTGTGAATGTTGCCCGGCGGTCCTACCACAGTCGTAAACATGGGAATAAATACTATGGTCACCATTGTCCTCCATGGTTCCTAGTTGGACTACAGAGGCTCCTAGATAGATGGATGGAAGATCCACATGCATTTAAAGACATAAGTAATGTATGAGACCTTCTTGCATGGCATTGCACTGCAGCTCTGGCATGACCTTACAGAAAACTGCACTTTGTTCCTATGCCGATCGTTTGAAGCAGGGCTTTGTGTTCACGCTGCCTCTTCACTCAGCATGGCTGTGTTTAGGAAATTCACGCCAGAGTATCTTTATGATCGCATCCTCACTCTGGTTAGTTTTTTACTCAGATGGAGTCGTGCAGGTAAAAAAAAAAAGCACTCGTGCGTCCTTCGCGCCCGATTCTGTGCACGTTTATGAAAGACGTAAGGTTTTTGAAGCTCTCAGGGGTTAACGGGTTGGACTTTACAGAGTGCTGTAATCTACTCTGAGCTTGTTTTTTTTATTTCTGATGAGGGACTCTGCAATATTTATGAAGTGAAAGTTTGGTTAAAGAGGTCTTAGAGGTCCTGGTGTTGTTCTACAACTTAAAAACAATAATCTATGTACAGTTTTTTTGCAGCGCTGTTAGAACAGCGCGATGTTTATGAGAGCTGAGAGGATGTGTAGCAGGCGATGTTCTCAGCGGTAGCAGGAGCAGAAGATGCAGGAGAGACTGTGAGAATTACAGCAGAGTGCAGAAATATGATACTAAAGTTTCTCATCTACACACTCACACACACACACACACACACACACACACACGTGTGATGGACAGCAAAGAAAATCTTGTGGATTCACTTCACTGAGCTCATGCTCAAGATTGACTGTCCATCTCTCTTTCTCTCTCCCTCTTCCCATCCTCTCTCTTCCTCTATCTTTCTCTCAACCTTTCTCCTTTTCTCCTCACTCTCTGTCTCTCTCTCTCTCTCTCTCTCTCTCTCTCTTTCTCTCTCTCTCTCTCCTTTTCTCCTGTCTCTCCCTGTCTCTCTCTGCTGTAGCTGGACGCCGAGGCGAGTGATCTGCTGAAGGAGCTCCAGAATAAACTCAACACGGTTCTGGATGAGCTGAGCGCAGTCTTCGGCTCCAGGTACCGCCCACTGATGGCGTGAGATTACTTCCCTAACGCAGGGGCCAGGGTTCCACTGCTCTCAAAATGTCTGTTTTTGTCACTTTTTTAGTGCCAATAAAATATTTGTTAAACAAGATTAGATTATACACACAGGGTTAGGGTTACTTTACACAAACACACACACACACACACACACACACACACACACACACACTATTTGCATTTACTGTTCAATTTAAAAGTATGAATTTGAAACTTTTTCAGATTTAAAAACTGCTTTGCTCAGTCATTACTGCTTAATTAATTGGCTCTAACTTTACTTTTTTTCTAACTACTTTTATTTAGTTCATCTGCAACATTAATATTTTCTATCCTGATTAAAATATATACTTACTTTAATATAAATATATTGATTTTAAATTACTTCAATCGCATTGTTTATTCTTTTAAACATATAGATGACATTTAGATACATGTAGATAGACAGACAGACAGACAGATAGACAGACAGATAGATGGATAGATAGATAGATAGATAGATAGATAGATAGATAGATAGATAGATAGATAGATAGACAGACAGATAGATAGATAGATTCTCTAGTTGTATTTATTTATTTTTGTTTCTTAATTTGTCAAAGTAAACAAATATATAATTTAATAAAAAAATAGATCGTTTAATCTCCTTTAAACACATGAACTATGCAAAAGCATAAATAAAGAAATAAATAAATTTTAAAAAAATAAGCAAGCTGATACAGTGCTCTCAGTGCAGTAGCATTAGCGTGTGTAATTAGCGTGTGTAATTAGCGTGTGTAAGGCTCCATGGTGTTGTCCCTGCAGCTTTAAGCCGGTGATTGAGGACTGTGTGAAACAGATGAACCAGGAGCTGGTCCAGATGAAGGGCAACGCCGCGAATAAGAGCAACGCCGCCATGGATGCTGAGACCGTCCTCCGTCCCCTCATGGACCTGCTGGATAAAAAGTGAGAGCTTCTGAAATCATAGTTATTTACTTGTATTTGTATGTATTGCATCTAATGTACAGTAAGTTGCCTTGTGAGCTCCATACTCAGATCCTGTGAGTGTGACACACACCTGAGATGAAACGTTTCATAGGAAAGAAAGACTCACGCTGTTCAACAGCATCTAAATTGTGCCCTTTAAACGCCGCAGTGTGTGCGTGCATGCTGATTTTCCCTCGGCAGAGCATCATGGAGAATTTCCCTAATCACATGCAAATGCCAGGTCTGTGTGTGTGTGTGTGTGTGTGTGTGTGTGTGTGTGTTTCAGCCCCTTCCACCTGCCCCATAATTCATAAATACTGATATTCAGAGAGCAGTCAGTGCAGCACACACACACACACACACACACACACACACACAACAGCATTAATACTCTATAAGGTTGTGTTATTGAACTGTAGTCTGATGGAGTGTTTCCCTGGAGAGGTGAGGAAGGCTGTAATGACATTCCCATGTTATTCAGTTCTTTCTCTGCTCTCACACTCATTCTCTGCTTTTCCAGTCTCATTCTCTTCGCTAAGATCTGTGAGAAGACGGTGCTGAAGCGTGTGCTGAAGGAGCTGTGGAAAATCGTCCTGAACACCATCGAGAGGCAGATCGTCCTCCCGCCGCTGTCTGACCAAACAGTAAGCAGCGCAAACAGCTGGACAGCTACATACTGTAATTGTAGTAATAGTACTAGCTGGTAGTAGGTGTAGCAGTACTAGTATCAGGTGTAGTATAAGTAACAGTAATAGTAATAGAAATTCCTGTTTGTTGCTCGTTTAGGGGCCTTCCCACATTTCTGACGTCAAATTCTTCATGGTTTTTAGTCACACGAGTATGCCGTCACAAATCTGTCATAATCTCCTACATACTGACTAGACTTTAGTTACAAAATGTTATTATGTTACAAAACATACTCACAAATCACTTATGTACTTTCGACTCCGAACTGCCTACAATCTTGGGTCCCTACGACATCACATAATTACCCATGAATTGTCAAGAACTCGTATTCTCTCAAATACCCTACATTTCATCAGGACTGGCTACAATAAGTCTTTTCGGTCATAGATTACAAAAAAATCTGTCCTGTTTGCTCACACCTGGATTTGTGTTCATAAGTAATATTACTATTACTTATGTTACTATTATTATTACTTATGAACACAAATCCAGATGGCGCCAAATGTCATCTTATCTATCGCAGTCCAAGGCCGAGCCTCTATTCCTTTCACCCTTTATATTTACTAGACTTGCACTACATTGTTGGTATCCGGAGGCGGCAGAGCTGAAGACGCTGTGATTTGCTCTGGGAGTGACAAGAATGGACAGGATTAGGAATGAGTTCATTACAGGCACAGTGCAGGTAGGACAGTTTGGGGACAAAGTTAGAGAGGCCAGATTAAGATGATATGGACATGTGCAGAGGAGGGATGAAGGGTGTATCAGGAGGAGAATGTTAGAGACGAAGCTGCCAGGCAGGAGGAAAAGAGGAAGGCCCAAGAGGAGGTTTATGGATGTGGTGAAGGAGGACATGGAGGAGGTTGGAGTGACAAGGGAAGATCTGGAAGGCAGAGTTAGATGGAGACAAATGATCTGCTGTAGCGACCCCTAACGGGAGCAGCCGAAAGAAGAAGAAGAAGAAGGCTTTGTTGGATATATAGATTTAGACACCTCTAAAGATGCACTACATGTAATTTTGCAAAAAATGCATCAGATCGAATTTGTGACAGTTTGGGAAGGTTTGTGACAGTTTCGTAATAAAATAGCAGCCATCCGTATGAATCTGCCATGTTTTTAGACTCTACGATCCATTACGAAGAGGCATGAGGCACCTGTGGAGTCGTGTAGAACTGCTACAATCCACTTACAAATAATTTATACACTGCTGCAATGTTTTTAGTCTGCAACTACAGTGAATTTAAAATTTTCAATCTGATATTTTGCTGCGAGTCATACCAAGCCATGACAAAAGTCCTAATGATCCCATGGGAATTCCTCAAGATTGCACTGGTTGGGAATGGGGAATGTGGAGAAGTAGACTCATTTACTTAAGCTAAATTCACATTACCAGACTGAAGTGACTCAAGTCTTTTTTTTTACCCTAATTGACACAGAACTTTTTTAGGGCTGTCAGAATGCACAAATCTGATGCTTTTCAGATTGGACCTGAATCAATTACATGTGTACATTTACGGCATTTGGAGGGCGCCCTTATCCAGAGCGACTTACTGTACATATTTATCTCATTATACATCTGAGCAGTTGAGGGTTAAAGGCCTCGGTCAAGACACAACAAGGGCACAAATAGAAGCTACTTGGTGGTGGCACCTTCTGAATTGAGCTACACCTGCCCATATTTGGCTCTGTGCGTACAGGGGAACTCGCTGATGTCATTACTCAGCACCGGCAGCGTGGGGATTTCATTTGACAACAGGACGGCGGTGAAAAGTAGTCAGTGGAGAGAAAGTGAAATCTGTGACTTAGTAGCTATTTGGGGCAATGAGACTGTCGAAGCAAAACTGAATGGAAACTAAATAATTAGAGCAGTGTTTGAGATCAATTCAAAAGGAAATGACAAAACCTGGCTCCTAAAGGAGGTGAAAAAGGATGCGGAGTCTCAGGGGACAGACGTGTCCACATCACTCTCTCTCTCTCTAACTCATTCTGTACACCACTTATCCTGGAGCCTATCCCAGCATACTAGGTGGGGTACAATGCCAATCATCACATTGAGGAAACCAGAGTACCCAAAGGAAACCTGCCAAGCATGGGAAGAACATGCAAACACCACACACACAGATCTGAGCTGGGAATTAAACCCCTGACGCTGGCGGTGCGAGGCTACAACGCTAACCCCTACATCACCAAGCCTCCTGTGTTCACATTAGAGTCAGTTATGAATTATGAATGTGGACCGTCATGACATGCACATCTGATCTGACCGCAAAACTCAGAAACGAATAACGTGGCTTGTAATGTGAACATTGCCTTACTTACTAACCTAATCTGTGGTACTAGTAGGAGAATAAATAATCCCTGTTTTCAGAGTAGCATTAATCGTAGGAACAGGACTAGAACAAACAGTAGTGTTAACAGTAATTGTTCTTGGAAGTACAGTAATTGCATTAGGAGTAATAGTAGTATATCAGGAGAGGTATTAGGAGTAGTATGATATTAATACACTTGTATTCTTTTATATATAGAAATAATAGTAAGACCTGGTGATATAAAAATAAACCTTAGAATATGATACAGTACACAGTGGTATATAAGTGACAATCACTAACAGACTTCACTGCATGGACATCCTGGGTATTTTATAGACATGATTTATTTGACTGCATACAGTAGGACAGCTGGGAGACCAGCATTCCTGTCCATCTCGCTAATGAGACGACCCATCATCCTCTTGTTTTATTTATGATGTTAAACTTTAAGACAGCATAGTGCTGAATGTACTCGGTGTTGTGAGTCTCTATAACCTCGACCCACACTAATGAGCCTCACGGCAGTCTGATATCAGTACCAGTGACATGTTCATTACCTTTTGCACTTGTGTGTGTGTGTGTGTGTGTGTGTGTGTGTGTGTGTGTGTGTGTGTGTGTGTTTGTGATCCACAGCAAGGAGCTCAGATGATCTTCAGTGCAGCCAAGGACCTGGGTCAGCTCTCCAAGCTGAAGGTAGGCTGTGTACAGGGTCTGTAAGGAGCTACTGGAGGTCATGGTTACTGTTGAGTTTATATTTACACAGTGTGTATTATTATTATGAATCAGAGTGCGGTTATGCAATCACTTGCTAATAATAATAATAATAATAATAATAATAATAATTTCCATTCGTACATGTTATGAGATATTTAAAGTTCTGTAGAAGGAGAAGGAAAGGCAACAAACTTGCGAACTACCTTCAGTCTTTGAGACGAATCACAACTGACTAATAAGCAAATAGTTATACTATATTACAATAATGTAAAAATGATGTATGTACTTTGCCCTGCGTACTACAAATCCTTGTGTAGTTTTCCGCTTGACTGAAAGAAGGGTACCTAAATGTAAACCTTTGCTCCTGAGAGTGTCGTATATTATCTATATGTCCAAGGTGCTGTCAGCTCTCACTATACGACCACTGAAGCAAATCATTGCAGCTTCCAATTATTTTCAGTTATTTGTTGTTGTTTCTGTGTGTGTGTGTGTGTGTGTGTGTGTGTGTGCTTTATACCTGTCAACCATAGCATTAGATTACTGCCCATACTGTAACCTCTTACACTCCATGACTTAATATATAGAAATGCAGAGATAAAATACTCTAGGAGTGCACACTGTTGTACTGTAATACACGGGGAGCGTGCACAATGCCGTATTGAAGGAGTAACGTGAGCATGCATGGTGCTGTACTGTAACAAAGTGAGATTGCACCATGCTGTATTAAAGTGAGCGTGCATGAAGCTGTACTGTAACAAAGTAAGTGTGCACAGTGCTGACTGCAACAAAGTGAGCATGTATGGTTCTCTGCTGTAATAAACTGAGCATGCATAGTGCTACACTGCAATAAAATGAGCATGCACGGTGCTGTACTGTAACAGAGTGAGTGTGCACTGTGCTGTACTACAATAAAGAGAGCATGCATTATGCTGTACTACAATAAAGTGAGCGTGCACAGTGCTGCACTCTAAAAAAGCGAATGTGCATGGTACTGTACTTCAAAAAAAAATGTGCATGCATGAAGCTGTATGGTAACAAAGTGAGTGTGCACGGTGCTGACTTCAATAAAGTGAGCATGCATGGTGTTCTAGTATAATAAAGTGATCGTGCATAGTGCTACACTGTGATAAAGTGAGCGTGCACAATGCTGTACTGCAATAAAGTGAGCATGCACTGTGCTGCACTCTAATAAAGTGAGTGTGCACGGTGCTGTACTTTGGAAAAAATTATTTTACATGAAGCTGTAATGTAATAAAATGAGCATGCATGGATCTATACTGCAACAAAGTGAGTGTGCACAAGGCTGACTGCAATAAAGTGAGCATGCATGGTGCTGTGCTGCAATAAAATGAGAGTGCATGGTGCTGAGCTGTAATATGTAAGCGTGCATGGTGTTCTACTGTAATAAAGCAACCGTGCATGATGCTGTACTGTAATAAATCATGCAAGCATGGTGCTGTACTGTAATAAAGTAAAGCTACATAAATAGCAACAATATTTTTTCACCAGCCTGACTTCCTCCCAGTTTAATACTGAAGCAGTTGCTTATAATGGTTACTGAGTAAAAGGAATGCAGCTGTTTTGTTGTGATACTGCCACAGAATCATTTAGTGCACTAGCTAAATTACTACTAAATGTAACTATTTTTTCAAACACTCACTTTTGCAATAATCCTGCATGTTTAGCCTTTAATGGATAACCAAACAATGCATTCACAATTATTGCAAAAGTTCCCTCGAGAAGCCGAGACACACGAAGACAGAGAGTGAAACGTGTGAAACAGGTGGTGCTGTTGAGAATGCTGCAGGGAGTTTATGACTCTATACTTCATTACGTCTGATCGGCATGCAAACCTATTTTCCTCTTTTATCTCCTTCTCATTTTCTCACTCTTACCCTGGGTTTTCTTGATATTCATTTTATTCTCCTTTCTCTCTCTCTCTCTGCTCCACCTTTCCATCGCCTTGTTATCGCCTGCTGCTTTGCCGAGTTGCTCAGTAATTGCCTTGTTTCGCTCCAGCTCATCGTGTTATAGGCCCAGCCTGGTGGGATTCTACCTGCTCACCTCCTCCTGGTGGTTGGGTAGATTTTTACGAGATATGTTTATGTGGGTGATAGTTTTTCCTACTGGCTGTGTGGAATATTTCCCGAGCATTTTACCATCGCAGCCCTCTCCAAGCAGCGCCTGTAAAAATGTACGCTGTTTTGTTCTTACCATTTGGGGTTTCTTTAAGCCAAACCAGTGAAAAGAACCTCATATTTTATATAAATGATATACATATTATTTAACCATCTTTTCAAAAATGTAATTTACATCGAAATCAAGCAATACAATAAGTGGTTATCATCAATAATTCTTGATGCCATGTTCAAATTTCAGAAAAAGCGAAGTTTCTCTAGATTGTCTTTGAAAAAGAATAGTATGTTTTGCCTACGCAGTAAGATCACCACCCGCCCCCGGGCCTGATTGTGTGCCACATGGTTCCTATGGTGACAAGCGCCATTGCGTCTTTGTTTTTGCTTCCTTCTTGATGCATCCTGGATGCTCCTTATCCCCCTGGTATTCATCTTAGCAAATTGTCAAAAGTCACATCAGTCATGAAACTGCTCGCGTCAAACATTTGCCGAAAAAAAACGCCTACTGATGTTCTTTAACAATTAACAAGCAGTATTTTTTGTAAACATAAAGAAATTAATTGAATTTTTTTATAAGAAGGAAAAAAATAAGACAATGCAATACAATGCATCCTAACAAACTTACAAAGTTAAAGAGATTAAATCTTGACAATACCATCCATAGCTATTGCTTGATCAGGGAGAGGGGCTTTCTGTCACTCTCCTGTCAATCACATTGACACTAGCCAATCACGTGAGCTCGTGTGTGTTGCAGATGACGCATGTTCATCATCACCTCTCTCAGTTTGTAGATGTTGCAGGAAGTCCCAGAGACCACTTTATGGAGTTAATGGGAATAAAAAGTGAAAGCAGTCAACAAATCACCAGAAAAATAGAAATGTTGCTATTAGTAAAATATGTGTCTTAAGAGGAGCATTCTCTAAGCCTAGCACATTGCCCCGATTTACTACAATCTCAACTAACTAATGTTATTTCGTTAGGAACGGAATTAAGATGTTAGTCATTTATAATTAAACTCTGTCAGGTCTGATCAAGTCTGATCTCAGACAGAGAGTTAGTTTAGTCAGAGCACTGAGACAGTGACATTTCACCAGAGAAAGGCTTTTCAATATAACTGCTTTATGACCACATGTTCACTTCAGGCTTTAATTCGAGGCAGATTGCAGGATAGCATGTCTGCCGTGATTGCTGTGGAGTGTTATTAGCATGGAGCTAGCTCACTAACACCATGCCTCGGCTCTGATGATTAAATGAAGCTGAAGTTTCATCACTCGACCCACTTCAGAAATTAGATTTAGCTCTGAAGGTCTGAAATTAAAACTCTGAAATTGAGGCTGAAACTTTCTCTCACTTTCTTTTTCTGAGCAGATAAGAGTCCAATAAGACTTGAAAGGGCCACAGAGTAAACAAGTTTGCTCTGGAATTGTGTTTTTCTTCAGTAAAAGGGGTGTGGCCTGTGTGTGAGGGCAAGGAAAGGAGGTGTGGCCTCTTTGTTTCAGTGCAAATGACTGGCATGGCCTTTGGATCTGCCTACCTCTGTACAGGAGGTGTGGCTAATGTGTGTCAGTTTCAATTCAATTCAATTCAATTCAATTTTATTTATATAGCGCTTTTAACAATGGTCATTGTCTCAAAGCAGCTTC
>JAOVVB010000033.1:1109829-1124283 GCA_028570985.1 Heterobranchus longifilis
AACCAGAGTACCCAGAAGAAACACACTAAACACAGGGAGAACATGCAAACTCCATGCGCACAGAGGCAGAAATTGAACTTGGACCCTGGAGGTGAAAGGCAACAGTGCTAAGCACTAAGCCACCGTGCCGCTGGTTCAAATGACCAAAGAAACAAATACATTCAAATGTTTTTTTTGTGTTCAGAAGAAAAAACATTTTTTCTACCAGACAAAACTAAATCCTGTCCAATACACAGAAGTGGATTTTAGATTAGAAAGCAGTCAATGATGTGAAGAGTAAAACTCTCAGTGTCATGCCGTTATAGTTTATTAATCAAGAATGGGGTGATGTGATGAAGCAGAGTGACTGAAATTTCCTGAAGTGTTTTATTCCTCTTACACTACAGCAGTTTCTCAGCGATTGTGTTTGTCGTTTATTAAACAATGACAGGCCACTTTCTATCATTTTATAGTTAGGTTTGATGTTAGTTCATTTATATTATAGCAGATATAAACATCCATTCCCTCTCCAGACTCTAGTTTCTTTTTTTTGCATCATGTTGCATTTCTGAGAAACCATGAGTTACCATGGTAACAATAACATACTGTATTAACATAAACCTGTGCTACTGTCAGAGCTGTTGTTATAGAAAACTAATCAACATCTTCTGACCAATCAGAGTGCAGGATTCAACAGTGTTATTCATTGCAGGCTGTTCTTGACGTCCTCATTGTCTGGAGAATTGAAGCTAGTTGCTGAAATCGGTCCTGTTACTCACACACAGCGGGTGTGTGACACACACTCACCTTTCACTAAACAAAAGGCTGATTGCAATTCAGGTGCAAGCTACAACCAACACAACTGGATCCATTCAATACAAGGAGGTCTGATTACATCAGGATCCCGTTTCCTCTTCGTCATCTCCTTCAAATAAACAAATGATTAGGCTTTATTCCATTTTATTTGAATAGTCTTGTAACAAAAATTAACCCCTAGTTAAACCTTGGTTATAATAAGCACTAACCAGGAAAATGCTTTAATACTACTTGATTATTGTACTTTTATTAATTATAATGCTGTAAAAATCATGCAATCCACATGTCCATTGAAATCCAAACCAAAATTCCTGTAAAATTTGTATCAATTTAAATCCAGAAATAAAACCTACCATGGTGGGGCTATTATTTTTATTTCTGTTTTTCCTGGGATTGCAGTATTAGACACACCTGATTGCATTTTGTGGCCCAGATCCCAGATTTTCGATAGCAGCCTTTGGCTCGTCTGTATTGTTGGGTCAGCTGTTTCACATTTTTCACTTGACAATACACCATGGAGAAAAGGTCAGATGAGTTGGCTGGCCAGTCATGCACAGAATATCATGGTCAGCAAACCAGTTAGTGGTAGTTTTGACACTGTGGGCTAAGTCCTGCTGGAAAAGGAAATCTGCATCTTCATAAACCTTGTCAGCAGACGGCAGCAAGAGATGCTCTAAAATCTCCTAGTAGATGCTGCGTTGACTCCGGACTTGATAAAACTCAATGGACCAACACCAGCAGATGACATGGCACCCCAAATCATCACCAACTGTGGAAACTTCACACTGGACTTGGATTCTGTGCCTCTCCGCTCTTTCACCAGACTCTAGGACCTTCATTTCCAAATGAAGCAATGGTCAAGATTTTTTTTCTCCTTAGCTTAGGTCAGACACTTCTGATGCTGTCTCTGGTTCGGGAGTGCCTTGATCCTAGGAATTCAACAGGTGTAGGCCATTTCCTGAAGATATCTGTGCGTGGTGGCTCTTGATGCACTGACTCCAGCCTCACTCCACTCTATGTAAAGCTCCTTCAAGGTCTTGAATTGGCTTCTTCTTAACACTGCAGTCATCCATATTGCTTCTGCACCTTTTCCTACAACACTTTCCCCTCCCAGATAACTTTCCATGAATATTCTGTGGTTTACACTCTGTGGTCTATGATCATCTTCTGGACAACTGTCACGTCAGCAGCCTTCCCCATGTGTATACTGAACTAAACCAAGAGATACACAGTATTAATACTGTATGAAAAATTATTTCACTAATATTTTCACTTAAATATTTTAAGTGTAATGACTCTAGAATAGAATGTTTCACTTATTTAATTAAATGAATTCCAATTTTTCAAAATGACTACAGAGCTTCTAAAGGGACAGGGAAAGAAAAAATATAGGTATATTGACCACCTGACCAAAAATAATTGTCCTTTTTTTTTGCAAGATCTTGTAAAACCAAGAGTGACTCATATACTGGTCTTTTAAACTGTACTTTAAACAAGATTTAAGTCCCATCTCTATGTTCTAGGTTTCTAACCAATATAAAATGTTTTTTAACAAATTCTAGAAAGTTGTTTGCAAGTTCAGACTTAACATAATCTAATCACCAAGCTAACATGCTAGCTAAAGTTACCTTTAATCCAAACGTGTACACAGTCTTGACTTAATTAAAAGTAAGGTTAGCACATATGCCATTACATTAAGGTTCTATAGATGAACATACAGTAAATGATAACTAAATTCATGATAAAAGCAGATTTTTTTAGCATTTACACTCTCTTCTTATGTCAGGACAATATACTGAATGATATCTGCTAAATATTACTGTTAAACTTACTGTAATTGTTTCTGTAACACATTGACTATGATTTTGTTTCCCTCTATCCATCATATTTCAGGTATAAACAAAAAAAAAAAAACTCACGATTTTACCCTTTTCCAAGTTCCTCAGAATGATGTGCACTCACTTTAACCCATGCACGCACATTGAGACGAGTATGTCTGCTCTCTATAATCATTTGCTATCTTTGCAATTTTTTCCTACATTGTCTGCTTCGATCAGATTGTATCAGCACACAGTCTACTAACATAAACATCCAGGTTTCCCATGCACACATTACGGCTCGGTTGTCATGAAGAGCTTATCATGAAAACTGACATGCCCAATCAATTCTCTGGAAACAGAAGTTTTTTTTTTTTTTTTTGGTGTTCATTTCTTTCCACATGATGGATTCAGTGGTCTCAGTCCTCAGTAATTATTCATGGCATCCTGCAGTAGATAATAAATCCACTTGCTCATCTGGTTTTTCTCCCTGGAACCTTGCAGATAGACATTTATGTGGAGGAATGATTGATTTCCCAAAAGCCCTTGGGTTTATGGATTAGACTTGAGAACTCTAACCCTGTCCCGTGTGTGTTACTTTAACAAGAGTTTAGAGAACTGGATTTTGAATTTAAAAGCAGATAATGATTCTGATGAGGTCCTGCTTGTTATTTCAATTATACAAAAGTTAGTCCCGATCGAGTAATCTGATTTGACGGGAGGCGTTTCAAGAGTTAGGTCTGCAAGCAGCTGCTTGCCAAAACCCGCATTTAAAAGTTAGTAGAAGGATATGTGTTAACAGAGCAAAATAAGTGGTTAAATTAATAAAAGAAATCATAATTTGTTGATAATAAATGGTGTTTGTGGACTCGTGTCAAGTCAAGTAGGCTTTTATTGTCACTTCAACCATATACAGTTTAGTACACAGTGAAACGAAACGTTCCTCCAGGACCAAGGTGCTACATACAATATAAATTAACGAGAAATAACTAGCTAACTAAGAAATTGGATGGCTAACTGAAACAAAACAGATTGACATGACAACATAAATTTAACAAAATAAATTAACAAAAAAACTAACTGGCTAACTTAGAGACCTAATTAGCTGACTAGCTTGGAGAAGACAGATTGACATTTTAAGTTAACAGAGAACTATCGTTTCATACGTTTTTATACAAAAGAGGCAACATAAAGTCCACATGCAAATGTGCAAACAAGAGTGACTGATGAGCATCCCAGCTAGCCAGCTAATTAACAACTGATGTATAAAAGCGATACCACACTTGAGTTTGTGCTGTTGTACTGAATATCAGCACGGCTGTCATATCTTCAGTGCTCGGGCTGCACCCTCGTGGCTATGACCGTATCACAGCCATGCTGATATTGAGTACAACAGTACAACCTCAAATCTGATATTGCTCAATTATCTTAGAAGGAAATGAATTCGAAAGGTTTTGGAGGAAAGGAAGGTAAAATCGGATTTTTGAGCAGGTTCTTGGAGTTACAGTAACGCTACCGTCAAATACATTTTGGCTCAAAGACTGGTTTTAAAAATGTTTAAAGGTGGAAATCTGTGACAGGAGTAAATAAAACTTGTCTTTGAGGTGTAAGTGTTCTAAAGTGTTCAATTTTTATATGTAAAATTATCAATAGTAACCATTTTCTCATAGGAATTAATGGAAAAATAAATTGGCAGGACGTCCAGATCAAAACTATTTTACAGATATAGAACTTAGCTATAATGTAGCGCTTTTTCCCTCTCCTGATATGTTGAAAACCAGAGGTCCAAATTTCTTTTCCATCTGAATCTTTGGCTTATTCTAAACCAATTTGCACTTTGGAACATTTAGATCTGCACACTTTTAGGAACTAATTGTAGGATTTTCACGCTATAAAGCTCTTGCGGTTATGTGGTCCACAATCAAAACATTCACCGTGTTGTCTGGCGATCATGCCCAAAACAGATAACACTGCTTTTTTTTTTTTCTGAACACATGACAAGAGGCCAGATAGCAGTGCGGTGCATGTTGAGAAACTTCAATAAGTGGATATTACTGATTTCTATCAAGCTCCAGCTGTTCTTTTTTTTTTTTTTTTTTGTTCTTTCAAGGACAGTGTATTTGTTGGTTTATGGTATAGTGATGCTGAAATCTATCTCATGAGGTATGATTCAATTTGAAACTATCATTTAGTAAAACTGAAACACTGATCGATTTTTCTCCCTAGCTTTCTATTCAGCTGTCACTCTGCTATCTACGCTACCTGCCAAGTGACCGAGGTCGCTGTGTGTATGCACTCACCGCTGTACATAGCTGTTTAGTGCTCTGGAGAAAACTGGTGTGATTAAAAAGTAATAACATATATATTAGTGTGACAGGACTTCCCTTATAAGGAGGGTGGAGACAGGCGGTATATGTGAGTTATCGTTTATTTTAGCACTCTTTGTGGATTTACAAGTTGCTTTTAAGCAACACTCATTTAACACAGACACGGTAACTCACACACATTCACACACTGGGGTGTCGTGAGTGAACTTCTATCTCTGGTGCTTCCCTGCCAATACAAGAAACACCAATAAATAACCTTGATAAGGCACTGACGGAAAGCATTAGGTGTTACTTGCAGGCGATGCTCGATCACGGCCCCACTGCAACAACTACACTGGAAGAAAAATTCTGCCTAATTCAAGCTTTGTGGAAACGGTGACTTAGCATTAAGATATATCATATGCTAACTGAATATCACAAGAAGCTTAATGACACTAATGAAAACATAACGGCATCCCAAGCCCAATGTGACCCCCGCATTTACTCTAAACTATAGTAAACATAAAACGAGGCACATATATTGGATTTTATTTTGTTACATTTGCCAAACCTTTATTTCATGGTGATGTTCCCTGTGATAAAATGATCAATACACAAGTGCCAGTGGCACCAACAGGAGCTCTTCTTTGGCCAGGATTAGCCTGATAACCACAAATCTTTTTTCTCCTTTTGTCAGTTGAAAACAGAAAACAGAAAGTGTCTTCCATGTTTTTGACCTTGAACGCACAACAACCGTCTGGTATTGTACAATGGCAAAAAGACAGGCGAACAAAATGCCGACTGACTAAGTTTTACATCGGGTCTGATGTCATGTGCAATAGCTCTATAGTCCAGCTATCATAAGTTTTCATCGTGACAATGCCAAATCGTCTGTGCTGTCTGGGTGGGAGGAGCTTACTCCATCTCCCCTGTTAGTCATTAGTGTGAGGTATGTGGAAGAGGGCAGATAGCCCTCTTCTTTCTGATAGAGTGTTATGTCACTTTGTGGTACAGCATGAATATGCGGAACATCTGTAACATAACTCTGATAACTAACTTCTTGTTCCACCACCTACAGTGTAACATCGTTGAAAAACCATACCTTCGATGTGTCACTTGTCATTTAATACTTAAAAACTACAACTGTTGGCAAATGTTTGCAGTTCAAAAGGAGAAAAATAATTGGCGCCACCATCAGAGTAAAATAATCACATTTCAGTGATGTTAATTATTTTCCATTAACAGCGTGATTAGTAATGCATCCTTAATTGCCATAGATGCTGTTGAGAATGCAGTTCTGCTAATTCAGTTGCGAATTAGTGAAGTGTTTTGCCCATGTCTCGGTTTGTCCAGTCAGCACTCCTGAGCATAGCTTCCCCCAAAACAAACAATTTAAATGCTTCATTATCAGACAGCTGGATCAGGCATGCAATTATCTTATTATGGATAAATTACGAGGTTTTGTGTTCGTGTTGTAATTGGCAGCAGAGTGAAGGGTCTGGAAGGTGGAGCGGGCATGAGGCTATATCTCAATCAGACAACCTGTGGAGAGAGAAAGAAAGAAAGAGAGAGAGAGAGAGAGAATATATTTTCCTATTGTATATTTTTCGAAGTGAGACACAGGGAGTGACAGCCCATCTTTTATGCTGACAGTCAATATTGATACTTAAAATGAAAGTTTCTTAGTTTTATGTAAGTTACATATAAAGTGATGAAGCTTAATGGCCTTTCCCTGCACTAAATCCTTGGGTATGGAATATCCGCTATGTAGCACAATTCTTTACTTTAACTTTTACTTCACTTCTTCCATGTGTTTAATCAATATGAATGAAAAAAACTACAATCAATGTAATACAGAACATGAAAACTTTTACTATTACTAAAATTACTACCATTACTTCTGCTAGGAATATTGCTAATATTACTACTGTCTCTACTGCTACAACTAATGCTTAATTTAATATAATACTACTGACAAAATAGCTATCATTAATACTGCTGTTGTTATTATTACTAACTTCCCAATTACCACTACTATTACATTTGCTGTTTCTACCATTAGTGCTTCTACTATCACTATCACTTCTAATACTAATACTAAACCATTAGTGTTACTCCTATTCAGGGCTGAAAGTAGTTTAATGTCAACAAAAGTTGAAGAGAATAAACCATGGAGGTGATGGACAGTCCTGTAAATCTCAGCTAACTGACTGTTACAGGGTTGAATCCCAAATAGAATAAAATGGAAAGCTAGTGTGCAAAGTAGGGTTTGCAATCCCCTGTTCCACACACCACGTAGTGCTCTTCTTCAGGGGTTAGAGGGGGATTTGGGAGTCAGGCTTGTGTTAGAAGTTAGTTAGCTTTGGAGTTATTTTCAGTGCGCAGGCAGAAGCTCGCACTCACATTAACTAGTGGCGATGAAAGTTTGAAACACAACAGGGACAGCTTTGAGAAGTAATTATTTAGAAAACAAAGCGTATATTTCTGGTTGCTAAGAAATAAACCCAGGGAAGTGAGCTGTGGGACCAGCAACCAGGCCAGCGTGTGCTTCTCCTGTTTAGGTTTAATGTCAGTACTGTTCATTTGATGCACTTGCCTGAAGTACATCTCTCTCTCTAGTCTGTCTGTCTTGCTAACATAGCTTAACAGCACAATTTTTGGTCCTTCTTATCTTATCTTGCTTGCTTGACACTGTCTGTGTCCTGTAATAGTGACAAATGGGATGGGAAATTATAAACTTTAGTGCATGAATCCATTTATATACTGTACGCACATTCTTAGAATGAGCTTGTGTCATTACGTACAAGACAGAAATAGTGCTACCTAAGCTGCCATTTTCCAAAATATGTATCCTCACTTTTAAAAGGTGCCAAATGGATGCCCTTATTTATAGATTTATATTTCCTAATATATTGTAAGAATTATTGTCCATTAAATTCAATTTTTATTTATGTGTAGTTCGTGTCGTGACTTTAGCAATAAAATGCTGTCAACGGAAGGACCACATCAAGAAAAAGGAGGTGATTTCTAAAATGTAGTGCAAAAATGAGCTTAGTGTTAATTAGTTAATAATGATCATTTAATAATTTAGATAGGGTTTAAAGTGACAGTCTCTTTGCTCTTTTACTGGAAGGTCCCTGAGTGATGCAAATGTCACACATTCATACAGATGCCCATTAATCGCCCATTTAATTGCTCACAGCTAATGAGCATTCACCCCATGCGTGTGTGCGTGTATTTGGGTGTGTGTGAAACTTTGCAAGATACTAATAACGCTGACACTCAATGTGTGGTGAAACTTGTGTTTTATTTCCCATTACAAAATAGAGCTTTTTTTTTTATATATTAGGACATGACAGAACGACTGTCTGAATATTATTTGAAAAACATACATCTGTATAATCTGGTAAATTGACAGGAAATGACATTAAAGGAGTGATCTCAGCACTGCATGTAGGTTTCAGTGGAAAAGGGTATGCTAGGAGCTTTTTAAAATGTCCAGGGTTCTCTTGGTGTCTCATTTCACGCAAACCCTTTACAGAGCTGTAAGCGTGTGTATTACTTGTGCACAAAAATACTCTCCGAGCTGTTTGCTGCTGATGTGTGACAGCAGCTCCCTGAGGCACCACATCCTCAGAAAGACATGTCAAGAGTCTGTTTATGTCAAAATGAATAGAAATATCAAACTTCTCAGGATTCTGTTTTTTACATATTAAACTTCCTTTATGTACGTACTGAAAGCGGAGAAAGCTGAGGTGAAAAAATGGTCACGTAGATTCACATAGCATTAACATATGCTATATTATAACATCCACCAGTCATAATCTGCTTTCCCAACGTTTTGTGTGTGTGTAGATAAGGGTTTCAGCTTTTTAAAGGATTTCTATATGACTTGAGCTTAGAAGGTTCGCATTACATGACAGACTGAGGAACCAGTTAGGAACGCTGCCTCAACAAGCCAGAAGTAAGGTATCTTTAAAATGAGTGGGTAGGGCCATGGATATAAAAAAGGGAAATAACTGTCTGTAAAGAAAACTGTCTTTTCTTTCAGTAAAAATAATTATTCATGAATTTTGATTCTAGATGTCTAAACCAAGTTCCATTTCTTAAAACAGTTACCAGGTAAAGGTAAACATATTGGCTATAGCTATGCAGCATGTGCTGCTAAATCAAACTAGCTAAGCACTACCATGGAAACCAACATAATAATTGTAACTTGAGATTATGTAGCAGTTCATATTTTACCAGTCTACACCAATTAGCCATAAGACTAACACCTCAGGCAGGTGAATTAAATAAAATTGATTATCAGTTAGATGCCAGTACACTGGTGACAGCATCATGACTATCCAAGGTTTAGGCCTATGTGGACCAAAGCCCAGTCCATGTACAGTAGCAGAGAAAAGTTAATGCTGGCTATAATAGAAAGTAACCCAGAACATGACAGCTTTATACACATGAGGCTTAGAAGGCAGAGTTCAAAGTTGTTGACTTGGCATCCAAACTCCCCCAATCTCAATCTGACCAAGCATTCATAAAATGCACTGGAGAAATAAGTCCAGCCTATGGAGGCACCACCTTGCAACTTACAGCACCCCAAGATGTCTCAAGGGGTCAGAGCTTTGGTGGCACAAGGGGAACCTGCAAAAAACTTCAGATAACGTTTTAAGGTTTTAATGATACAGCTGATCAATAGCTTACAAGTAGTGCAGCAGTAGTGAGCTCTCCCTATCAGCCGGAGATCGCAAAGTTCAAATCCCAGGTGATGCTGTAGCCTTCCGTAGCTGGGAACCCTAGAGAGACATCTGAGAGAGGGATGAGTGGCACTCTAGCACTCTTATATCGATCGCATCAAGTGTGTTACGCCGCTTCCGACAGTGCATGAGCAAGCACTTAAAAAATATGCCATTGGCTGGCATCATGTGTCTTGGAGGAACCCCTCCCAGGTTGGTAGTAGTAGCCTTGATGGGGGCCATTGGTTAAAATTAAAATCTAACTTCATTTAAAAATTATATGGCTGATATAGCAAGGAGACAAGATGTTAGAATGAGTGCAGAATTTTATTGTATAAAAACCCACAAAATCCCTAGTTGCTTTTTTTAGGATGAATAAAAGGTCCTTTTTTATTTTCTATTGACTTAAATCATCAGTTCATCTTTCTCTAGATCTGTCTGCTGATAGTCTGATAACCTGTTAAAGGGAGAAATATATTGATACTAACAGGATAAAGCCAAAAACCTGTGGATTTAATTGCTATTCAGAAATTCTATATTATAAAGCGGTGTGTATTGTAATACACCAGATGAATCTGATAATGTATAAAATAAAGCATACCGGTATTCAAAAGCAAAAAGACCACAGAGCTTCAATAGAGTTAAAAATGCATTGAGGTCATTAATCATTAATTTCTCTGGCTCTCCCTCCTTCTCTTTTTCTTCTTTCAGCAATATTTCCATGCTGGAGGGAACGGCTTGAAGAAAACCTTCCTGGAGAAAAGTCCTGACTTGAAGTCTCTGAAATATGCGCTTAGCCTTTACACCCAACCCACAGATGCCTTGATCAAAAAATTTATATGCACCCAGATGTCTCAAGGTAAGAAATAATTTTGAGGGAATAATACATTTTAGGGATTATGTCAGGGAATATGTGTGTGTGTGCATGGGGCAAGTCTTTTTTTGCTATGAATGTAAGCATAGGAAGGGTTAACTGGTTTTATTCTCATAATAATGTTTATATCGATCATCACTGAAATGGAGATGAGATCTATTGGGCGTAGTCGTGCAATAAATGGTGCAATTGGATTGCTGTAAAATCTAAAGAGATGGACAGCTTTAATGGGACAGAATATTGCTAAATCGTGAACACAACACATTCTCGCTGTGGTTTCAATTTTAATCCTGGTGCAGATGGATGGTGATGTTCAATATCATATTTCCCGTATCGAAGCTGTGGTTTGAAAGAGAACCTGTCTACAAGAGGATGCAAAGTGTGTAGCTGTTGTATGTAAAAAAAAAAAAAAACCTTAATAGAAACATGCTTATTGCAAAGGAGTATGGAAGAAGAAAGACAGAAGAATACGACTTTTCATTAACTATGATGTAGCATGAGTGTGTGTTTCAGTCTCACCATGGAACTTTGTATTTAGCTTGTACCTTTTTTGTGCTGTAATCAGGTTCATTCCTTTCACAAGAGATTTTATTTCAGACAAATTAGCAAATTCTGTGTATAATTCCTTACACATAAAGAGAAGACATCTGTTAAACCAAAGTGTGTGTAATGGTTGAGGGATGAGTGCTTAGCAGTGATTGGGGATGGTTTCATTGATCTGGTTGTGTTGATTTAATTATGGCTGTCCCATAATTTTGCATGTTTTTGAGCCTGATTTATGCCTGTCATCAAAGATATCCTGATTACAGGCTGGTCTTAAACAATAATCCCCCCTCCCTCCCTGAATTATCCTGTTGTGTCCAATCTATGTAATCCCTTCAGATCTAGTCACAGTCCTGTCATGGCCACACACGATCATAAAAATTTATGTTCGACAATGATTCAACACCCTGCAGTTAGAGGGACAAATAAAACCTCGTTTGATATTGCAAGTCATTTCCATTTATATGAAATATTTTTAGGGAAAATTCATTTTTTTCTTCATTATTCTTAAAAAAAAAAATAAAAAATTAACACATGCACAAGTCACCCATAACAAATTTTTGATTTCTAAGAGTTAGAAAAGTGTGTGTTTTTAATGTTTTGTTCTGGGTTCATCTTGCAATAGCAAAGCTTTGATTTCTGAAGCATGACAAAGGACAAAGCCATTCTGTCAAACACACCCTAATCTCCAATGCTAGTATGTCCAGTGAGTACTCAAGCTCAAAATAACCTTTTGCATAAAACTCCCATTTGCATAAAAACCAACTCTATATAACAAAGATTATATAAAAATATTCTCAGGACTCCAAGAAGAAGAGATCGTTTGATGTTCTTAGAGGGCCACCATACCTTCACAACATCTGTTAGCACTGTAGAATATTAGAAATCTAGATATTATTTATATTATATAATTATTATTTATATTAGACTAATACTCATGGATGTGTATCAGCCATCTGCTTCTGTCAGTTTTTGTGCAGTTTGGCTGAAGATCTCAGGAAAATTATAGTATTAATGACTATCATCAATCATGACACATTAGCAAAGCTGGGCAAAGCACACAAATCCTTTACTAGAGTAAAAGTACAGCTACCTAAGGTGAAATATTACTCAGGTAAAATTAGATGTCCTGCATTTACAATTCTGCTTGATTAAGAGTACAAAAGTACATACCTCAAATGTACTCAAGTATTAAAAGTACTGGGGTTGCATTAGCTCACAGTGGCCTTTAAGTCGTAGTATATCGTCCCCTCTATTCCTCTCTCTCACACACACCTTCCAGACTATGTTTGGTTGCCCGCAACCACCTCAACTTTAAATTTCAAATGCCTGCGGTGTGATTTAGCATAGGCATAAGCACATCATGCAATTATGCATAATAGTGAGCAGGTGGTGATAATACCACCTCATACATTACACAGGACTGTCATTATGTAATGCCATGCAGAAAAGTAGTACGGTAGAAAGTACAGATATTTGATACAAGATGTAATGGAGTAAAAGTAAAGCGTATCATCTAATAAAACTACTCAATTAAATTACAGATATGTGAAAACTACAATTCATTTTAGTTACATTTAATTTATGACATTTAATTAATTACAGTAATTAAGTAAATGGACTTACCTTCCACTTCTGCATATTAGTCATTTCTGCGCTTTATTATTTCATGATGTGTAAGCACAATGCAGTTTTTTAGATATATTCAAGGCTTAATATTATATAGAAGAAGAAGAAGAAGAAGTTTTACTCTTGCTCTACCCAATTACAGGACCCTTAAGAAATTGAGATGTTTTGGGTTTAGACATGCTCTAAATGATTTCCTTTGTAGTTGTGACAGTGTAGAAACTGTCTGGTTTTCAGCTCTGTCACTTTTCACCATTGTAATTGGGATGTCTACATGCTGTACTTCCATAGCAACTTACACTGATCTGTGCTCTTTGAACAGCACACAGCTAGTGGACGGGAACCTATTATATCACCCTGTGTGTATCGCGCTGTGTGATAGCTGTTAGAGCAAGGAATTGTGGAGCAGAAATCGAGACAAATCATGCCATACCTCTTGCATCTTTAATATGATTTCATATACTGTATAATAATATTCCAATTAAAACTTGATTTGAAAAAAAAAACATTCAGTGGCTCAGGTCGAAAAAAGTGTTCACACCCCTTTCTTTGCCCTGATTAAGGAATTCAACTGCAAATCTTGTTTTGTTTGACTGAAGTGGTTTTGATTAATTATAAATTAAAGCTTCTATCCCTGTAGGTTTCTGTTAAAAGATTTTTGGCTAAGAGCAGAGCAGAACATGATAAACTCTGAAAAAATACAGAATTGTCAAGACTCAAATTTAATGAAAGGGCATAACATTGTTGAAAATAAGGAACACTTACAGTATATCACAAAACTCAAATATATACTGTAGACATGAGGTGATATGTGTGTACTGAGAACCTCCTGACCCTAAAAGACCATCATTAGCAGTTGCGGAATGAAGGAAATTGAACTCACAACCCCCTGATTAGTAGCCCAAAGCCTTATCCACTAAACCAACAGATCCTTTGCAAGTGGAGTGAATGTTGTTTTCCCCTGAATTTGTCCCTAATTTAGTCTTGGGCAATTCCCATTTACCATCTAGCTTTTACTTCCCTGTCATGGTGGCGGGTGAAGGCTATTATTTGTTTTCTCCAAGACACTTGAAAACAGACAAACACATCTTTTCTAACTGCTTCTCATGCTGCATCATGGGTTGGTCATAGATGCCTATTACTTACTTGAGTGTCAATGTGATTGACAGGGAAAGACAGTATATGCCCCACCCATTTACAAAGCATTGCCAGTTTTGCCCTCTTTAACATCCAATATTTTTGCCGTGGCATAATGGGAGAGTCAACTTTTCGAAGATCACTATTCATCACTACTGAAGTACATCTTTTACATTTTTAACTTTACTCAAGTACGACCAAGGTATGCTTGTGTAAAGATCACAATCTATGTCTACTTTAAAGATGGTGCAGTGATTTTTTGACCCATCTTGTAACATTCCTGTGCACTAGCGATTGTTTCTGAGCAGTTGATAAGTACTTAGTTTTCTAAACTTGCATCACTATCTTCATACAGCTCCATGCTTGAGTTGTCACTTTGGACAAAAGGGTCTTTAAAAAATCATTGGCCACCAATTTCATATGAAAATTATTTTTGTTTTTATTTGTTTGTTTTGTTTGTTTGTTTTTCCAAAAGCCTGAGCCATGGCTTGCTCCAAGAGTTTCCTCAAACTTTTACAGATCATGATCTACATTGCTCACCACCCAAATATTCAAACCTTTCCAAACTATTTCTTCTCATCTAGTACAGGGCTCTAGGTAAAATGGAGTGCAGTAAATATATA
>JAOVVB010000033.1:1143726-1158398 GCA_028570985.1 Heterobranchus longifilis
GGATGTGACGTCGTCACGTCGCGGTCCTAGGAACCGATAACCGGAACCGAAATGCACGTCTCTTAACGATTCCACGGCTCTTGGAAATTCGGAACCGGTTCCAACTCGGAACCGGTTCTCGATACCCATCCCTAATTATATACAGTCGATAATCCGAACTAACTTGGTGTCCTCAGCTTAGGTTGCTTAGCTTAGCAATATATGTAGCAATGTCATCATACCATAGACTGTATGTATCATGCAGAAACCCACGTCACGTCACACGGGAAAAGTCCTTAGAAGGTCTTGGGGAAAAACAGCATTTTGGCACTAAAACATATGTATTTCATCCAAAATGTGAACGTTTGGATTTGAATTAATAAGGAACACTACAGGAAAGCTACAGAATGATATGAAAACCTCAACTAAACCAAAAAATAACACAGTATTAGACTCCTTCTTGCATGCTGCTGCTCATTTTAATTTGTCCCTGTTTTGCAAGAAAGTGCAAGTGATACATTATAGAGAACTGGAAATACTGTAGTGACTAGTAATTATCCTCTGGTGAAAGATATAGAGATCCAGAGATGGGTGCTTGCAGTGAAGCAGCCATGCCTTTTCATAGTGAAACAGTGAAATACAGTGAAAGAGAGAAGGGACAATTCAAGGTTGCTGCTGACATCAATTAAACGTTGTGTCAGAGATCAAGCTTTTAAGTTCATACCGTCTCTGAAACGAGCAGGAATCAAGAAAGAATGTCAGTGTTCAACCAAGAAGTTTGAGTAGGCATACTGTAACACATTTCTCACTAACACAAACTCATATATTCTCAGGCCAGGGTGCAACATCACTCTGGTGTAGTTATTAAAACTTGTTTCGCAGCAAAAGGGTGCACTACAAGCTTAGGCAAACATCATGTCTGGTTATATTATGTGTCAGTGGCATGTCATTGCAGTTTGCCACTGCTGCTTGAAGACATGATTGATATAAAAAGCCTGGTCATATGGTGGGATTGTGCTCTGGTAAAATGTCCAACAGCTGAGAGTTGGCTGCTCACATCACAGGCAGTTGGAGGAAAATTAACCCTGGAGGGGAAAAAGCAAACAATGACATTTGTTTAAAATCTAAAAAAAAAAACATTAATGTCTCACTATTTTGCAGTTATAATCTCCACACTTTTAGAGCCGTGCCAGCGCTGGAGAAAGGCCTGGCTGAACCTATCATAATTCTGTGCCAAGGGAAAAAAAACGCTCTGGGCTGTTTGTATTTCTTTAAATTTAAATGACGGTGCCCTTGCAAAATAGTGTCTGATGGAACATTTGCACGTGAGGAGTCGAGCCCTGGCTAAATCCCTACAAAAAAACCGGCACATATGAAAGACATATGTTGAGTCGACTATGCGATACGACTTTTACCGATAAAAAAGACAAACATAATTTGATCATCGGTGCCCTAGAGGTGAAGCCTGCCTATACTTTAGCTCTGGAGGAGCTCACTTTTTCCATAACCGATGGGCAATCATACAATAACATCCCTGTTTAACAGAAAACTATAGATCTTTACAACCATTCACTGAAAGAACCAAGTAGACTTGCCTTATTGCACGATCCAAATCATCTCCAAAACTTGCCATTTTCAGAGTGTAGGTTGATAGCTCGGAGGTTGTTGTTGTTGTTGTTTCACGTAGCGAAGGGATTTTGAAAACGGCAACACGTAGATAGTGGAAGGGGAGGAGAATTCCATCTGGCACCCAATGGCAGGCTTATATACGTGCAGTTTAACACTACATGTAACATCATCTGTCTTTTTTTGACATAAGAAATAGTGGATGGTACATTTGAGGTATCCACAAGTCACACCATGGCATGAATCAGGCATCTTATCTTCCACCATTTGCAAAGTTTACTTCTATTTTCATCACTTTTGTCTTATTTCTAAGCATGACATTTGAAACACTCACCTTCCCAAATGACTAGAGGAAATATATCTCATGTCAATAAATGTCAACTGCCAATTTATTCAGGAAGGTTGGGATTCGTGATCACTGCTCATAAAAGGCCTGAATATTCTATTTCTTCAGGAGCATTAGAAAAGAATAGGCAGTGTTTCTAGCTGTCATTTGTCTGTTGTCATTGCTGATGGTTTCTGAACTGTTGTTGACTCTTTCAGAATCAACCATCACCCCAAATCATGGCTTTACAAACTCTTTACGTCAGCTTGTTGTTCTTGAGGAGGCTGATCATTTTGAAAATTGCATACATTGATGTTGTTGTCTCAGTGTAAGACTCTGTCACAGTATAGTGTAATATATTTAGTACAGACTGATGCCAAAACACAGAAAAGCATTGGTCTAATTTAGGGCTGCAACTAATGATTATTTTCATTGTTGATTAATGTGCTGATTATTAATGTGCTGATCTCGATTAATTGATTAGTTGATTGGTCTATAAAATGTCAGAAAATGGTGCAAAATGTCGATCAGTGTTTCCCAAAGCCCAAGATGACGTCCTCAAATGTCTTGTTTTGTCCGCAACTCAAAGATATTCAGTTTACTGTCACAAGTAAAGAAACCAGAAAATATTTGCATCTAAGAAGCTGGAATCAGAGATTATTTATTTATTTAATTTTTAAAATCACTAAAACCAATTAATCGATTATCAAAATAGTTGTCGATTAATTTAATCGACAACTAATGAATGAATCTTTGCAGCTTTAGTCTTATTTGTTAAAATATCTGAAATCAGAAATACCTCTTTACTAAATCAGATAACATCTCTCCTTTGACCACCAGTTATTTAAGTAACATGAGCGCTCCCCACCGGTTGTTACAATGTGTAAATGAATTGTATAAAACTAAAAACAGTGTACTTTTAAAATAACTTTTAAATAATTAATTGCAAGCATCAATCAGTGCATGATGTATTTCCTCTTCCTTTGTTGATGGTCTCTAATTTACACCCTGGAAAACAATCACATTCACAGCTCCTAAATAAGCATGTACTGCTGCCGCGCAGCATGTCTGAGTGTGTGTGTGTGTGTGTGTGTGTGTGTGTGTGTGTGTGTGTGCGTGCGCACGCGCGCAAAGGAGGAGAGAACACACACATGCAATCTAATCTTCTCCTCCTATTTCCCTGCTTGGCTGGAGTTAGCCTCGATTTCTGCAGTTTGTCTGTTTGAACTGAAACCACCAGCAGCGTGGAGACAATTTTTAAATCAACTGAATAATTATGTGGTTACAGTGCACCACACCTCTGCACTCCACAATATCAGTGACATTTTCATTTCAAATAACTGATTATATAGAAGCTCTTGTTTTCGTTGGCCTCAAATGAAGCCCTCTCTGCCTGTGTGTCGTGTGTCATACTATAAGCTTAGGCTAATTCTTGATAGCCTGAAGCCTCTTCTCCACTACTTGACACAATATCTCTATTATGGGATGACATATCGCCAGGTACAGATTGACATGGGTGTTGATTTAATCTCCAGTTGGCCGTTAATGGATTAAAAAATCACATCCATGTCACCTTATCATGTATTAGTGGTAAAATTGAGGATATGTTTTGGCCCTGTGATAATAGGGCCAGGCTATTTTTGTGTCGTGTTCTGTTGTCTTGGTAGCAAAGATATTGTTTTTCCTTGAGGGGCTCAGAGGACTTCTATTGTCTGAGAGTATAATACCCAAGTGTATAAAGCGAGAACCCTGGGGATGTAGCTTTGGCTGTATAAATGGTGCATTATTAGGTGTCCTTTTACATTAACAGGGTCGACACAGGCTTATTTTTAATAGTGTTTTTTTTAAATATAATTGCTATTACTTTTATTTTATCAAAATTATATCATGCAGAATTTGACCGTAGTAAAGGAACAAAAAGAAAAGTAAAAAAAACAACAACAAAAAAACACCTCCCCTGTGTTAGAGGTTGAGAGGTTCAAATCAAAATGGGTTTCAAATGAAAATACTCTGCAGTATGCTGCTGTTTTCTCTGGATGTCCTAATGCGCAGAGGACCGCCTTTCCTGAGTCACACAGCTGTCCCTGTGCTTTTAATTAGACATAATAACCATTTCAATTCCATTAGCAGGAAGCACCAGCTACTTCACCAGCACCAGCACAAGCAGCCAATAAAAGACACACTACTATACCAGACATGCATACATTCAGAAGGGGGACAAATGAAAGGGAAAAACCTGAATAAAAGATTGGAGAAACATCAAATGCAGATGCTTCCGTGCACCAACCACTGAATGGTTTGAGTACGAAAATGACGTCAATAATATGCTACAGGCTTTACATTCACCAGATCTCAACCGTAGACTGTATGTTAAGATGGATGACTGCAAGGCACGTCTCCACTTCCTCCCACTGTACAAAAATGAAGCCAAAATATCCTGGATCCTGACCAATTGCAATTCAATCACAACTGTCAATCATGATGTTACATCCTGTTTTTAGAGCAGCAAATAACTCATTAAAGCCACATTTATCAGAAAAATTAACACTTGAACATACACCAGAGTGATAAGAAGTACCTTAAATGACAGAAATCGTTTTTGGTGTACTTTGATTTTTTTACTTTGGCCCATGTCCCATCCGCTAACATGGACGAGGCGGGGTTTATGACCTACACTGCAACCAGCCACCAGGGGGCGATCGAGATGTTTTGGCTTCACTTTTAGGGAGCTGTCATGTCGTCCATCTTTATATATAGACTCTGCTCTCAACCCAGTTGAACACATATGGAAGATTTTGGACCATCGTGCAAGACAATACTCTCCACAAGGCCAGATTATATAATGTAAACTTTCATCTTCAAATCTATTTAGTGATTTCCGTGAAAACAACAAGAGCAATATCACCATCAATAAAATAATTACTGTACTTGAACTCAGAGGATGTATAGTTCCAAAGACTTGGAAAGGAGCACTGAAGCTCTTCTGGAGGCTCGTGGTGGCCTGACTCCATATTTATTTATATTCATGGTTTTTCCTTTAATTTGTCACCCATCTGTACATTCATATCCATGAATGCACCTGAATGTTGGATTTACTGCCTAATAATAGTGGAAAGCTATCATTCTAACCACATGGGGTGCACATACTGTACATACATACAAAGAGAGGCACTGCAGAGGACTAGAAAAATGTCACAGGACTATATTGAGCATATGTCTGTCTAATATGCTGTTTGAAACTATTTCCCCTCTCTTTTTTTTCTCCTCCTCTCTAAATGTTTCCTCCCTCCCTCTCTGCCTTCCCAGATGACCAATGTGACGGTGCCCTTCATGTTTAAGTATGCAGTGGACGAGCTTAACCAGATGTCGGGACACATGCTGAACCTAAATGACGCGCCAAGCACTGTGGCTACCATGGCAACGGCCATGCTGATTGGCTGTGAGTCCCACACTTGTATTGCACTGGCAGGTGCCGCGCTCATCAGAGGGGACTGTGGGACTGCCTATTATCTACAGGCTGACCTTTCCCAACACATTCATATCAATGCCGCTCCGCAACCCTCCGCCTCTCCCTCACATTATTTACAGTATGTGCTCCGTTCTACATCTGAGTTCACTTCTGTCACTCCACGTGTCCCTCTCGTGAGCGTGGCACGACTTTGCAGTATCATACCTGTGTGTGTGTGCTCCTAAGGCAAATGGAGCTGGATACATTTCTAAAGCAGTGGGGGAGAAATTGCTAATGTCCTTTCAAAAGAAGTTGGATATTTTTTTTAGTGTTATGCAAAGGCCAAGGATGTTTCTTTCACTTCATCCCTTGAGAGCACCTCCCTTTTTTCTCTCTTTGTCCAAAAGGCCCCCGTGAATACAAGAGGGGTCAGGGGTGACATGTAGCGTGAATGTCAAGTTCCTTTCTGCTTTGAGTATTTTTTTTTCTGTGAGCTGCTGATGAAGAGCAAAAATAAATAAATATTGGGAACCTGACACCCACTGCAAGTCACTCTGGCCTTCGGTGAGATCAGCTTGGATGCAATGTACACTTAGTCCTGTAGCCACTTATTTTAATGAGCCCACTTAGGTCTTGCACACTAATGCTGCCTGTCGAATAATTGGAGCACATGAACAGGACTCCAGACAGGACGAATTAAGATGACGAGGAAGAATGAAGGGGATGCTCTTAAAGAAAGGAATTGTATTTTTTTTGTTCCCTCTTTGCGACACTCGAGGCCCGGCACTCGGAGCCCGTGCTGACGGGTGTAATTTGGCTGAAAAGGTTGCACAGTGCTCATCCTACCTTGTCAGATGTGGACACGTTCATTAGATGAGCATTCCTATTTAACGCCACATTACAGCGCCATGAAGACCGGCAGACAGAGCGATTATTACCCTGACTTTGGTCTCAGCAGACAAGTCGTGTATTCACACAAGTCGGTGAAATCGCCACAGGAAGGCCATGTGTCATTCAAACACAGACTATTAATTTGTGACAGTCATGCTAGCCATCTGCATGTATAACAGTTTATGAAAAGTGTAAGGGATCAAATAGCTGACTTCCTTGGAATTAGATTTTGATTTTATTGAACTGAAACTTTTATAGAACTGCTTTGGTTTACTGCACATCAGGTAGTTTTCTTAAAAAACTCCTAAAATATGCAACAATAAAAATACTTTAAAGGGATAGTTCAGATTTTTTGAAGTGGGGTTGTATGAGGTATCCGTAGTCAGTGTATTACGTCGGCACGCCGACAGGAGTCCTGACACGGAAGTTAAGCAATGTACTGCTGTAAACGGGGCCATAAAGCAAAACATATTTTAGCCACCTAAATAAAGGGCCACCTAAAAAAAATCAATATCAATTTAAGTGTATGCTATATTTAGAATATTTTCACAGTTTTTCCTTACCGTCAAACAGCCCTGTTTGACTTTACGCAGGAGGAACGGAGGCCGTTATCTATGCTCTTGTCTACCGCTATTTCGATTGGTTAGTTTATTCACTTTTTTTTTTACTTCCTAACCCGTAAAACACCAAAGTCAGTGTTTTTTCAATGGAGTTTGGTGGCTTTGATGAGAGGGATATAACAGGGCTGTCTGACGGCAAGGTAAATTGGCAAAAATATTCTTAATACAGTGTACTGTACACTTAAACTGATATTGATTTTTTTTAGGTGGCTAAATACATTTTGCTGTGTACAACAGTCCACAACAGTACATTGCTTAGCTTCCATGCCTGTCGTCCTGTTTGCTTTTCCAAACTGGTGGCGTGCCGACCGCCATCTACTGTAGATAATACACTGACTTTGGATAAGTACCTCATACAACCCCACTTGAAAAGATCTGAACTATCCCTTTAAAGAAAGACGAGGTTGCTTGCATCCACCCTCATCCTCATCATACAGCCAGACAAAAGTCTAGACTCAACACTGGTGAAATTAAGCCTGTTCATCCACTCAAGTCATAGTCACATCTTTCTGTGACACTCATTAAAAACTCGTCCCCCTCTTCTGGTATTCTGCTCACACATGTAGCCCGCTCTCCGCTAGACACACTGACCACACTTGTGTTCACGCACATACCCCCCTCCTCCCCTCAGTCTGCAGTGTGCTGGCCTGCCAAGGTAGTGAGGCTTCAGACAGCATCCTGCTCTGTAATTACATAGGCTTGGGGAGGCTGCTGCTGTAGCCCTGCAGTGCTTTGCAGACCAGAGATGGTGTGGAAACCACCTCATATACAAGCCTTCACTTTAGAGCAGTTGACAAACCTCTGTCCTCTCTAGCCTCTGTCCCAATACTGCAAGACGGGAAAGGTAGGGGTCACATTCTTGTTTTGCTGCCTCATATCACGTTAGAGCTACCTAACAGTCCTCAGTGTTTAGGATGAGGATTATGTTCTCACTTGATGGTGCCCGGCCCTTCTGTTTGAACCCCCCTGCTTTTCACAGCAGGTGTGCTAAACTCTCCATCTCCTCCCGCTATCCCAGATGGCACGTCACGGGCTTGTGCAGCCCTCTTCAACGAGCTGAGGAACACTGTGTTCGGCAAAGTGGCCCAGAGCTCCATCCGACGCATCGCCAAGAACGTCTTCCTCCACCTGCACAATCTGGATCTGGGTTTCCATCTCAGCCGACAGACAGGAGCGCTGTCCAAGGCCATCGACCGCGGCACACGGGGCATCTCATTTGTCCTCAGTGCAATCGTCTTCAATCTAGGACCCACAGTCTTCGAGATGGGCCTCGTCAGTGCCATTTTGGTGAGTCTCATGGTGACATCCACGTACACAGATACTAATGTTAATCACAAGCTTTGACATTATTGTAGCATGCTACCAAGCGACAACTTCTGGGGTGCGGGTGTGTCATGTTTATCTGCCACCAGTGTATGAATGTGGTGTGAATGGGTGAATGCTAACTAGTGTAAAGTGCTTTGAGTGGTCGAAAAGACTAGAAAAGTGCTATATAAGTACAGTCCATTTACCATTTACAGCCTGGAACAAAAAAACGTTTTTTGGTCTCTAAAGCTAATTTCCCCATTCATGACAACTGTCCAGGGGGGTGGATTTTTATGTAACTCCTCCATTTAAATTATATTAAGCCTTAAAGTTTTCCCATTTCTGGATTAGCTGAGAGTAGATTGCTGCAGAAATGAGTCCTAAAACCTGGAAATCAGTTAGCATTTTTACACTTCCCTCCTCACAAATGGGTTTTTGGTTAGATGCCTGAAATGAGGTCTATGGTTAACACAAGCGTAAGAGATTTTCACATTTTGATCTACAACATAAAATACATCAGTAAATACCCCACTCGTGAATTTTGAAGCTTTAACGTGTCTTAAAAAAGGCGGTTGCCAACAAGTAGCCAAATGAGGCTACAGAGGTTATGGTGGACATTAAACATCACCGCCAGCTTAGTAATGGTGACGGTGAGTTATGCGACCGTGGTGTAGTTCATTTATAGGCATTAGCTTTTTGCTCCTGGTGATTGCATTGACGCTTCTAAAAAGTTATAATTATCTTGCGAGCAAAAAGTGTAAGTATCATAAACTTGTGTTTGCCACAGAGCAATAATCCAAAATCCATTGGAAAAATCCCATTGACTTTTTGTCAAGGGAACCAGGGCGATGCCAACTTCCGGGTTGGCCTACAAAAATACGTCATCAACGCTCTATTAGGCGCCGTCAGGCACTGTCAGGATGGCCACGGCCGGAGCTGCCCACATTGAGCTTCAATTTTGGCTCTTCAGAAACCTGTGCGTGACGTCACAGAGACTACGTCCGTGTTTTATGCAGAATGTTTTATGATGCTACCAGAAACACTGCTCACAATTGTTCTGGCTTTTATTTGTTGTTGCTGTTACTGTTTCAGCCCTTAATGCACAGGACCTTCCATCACCTTGACACTCTTCACAGCAGATTGTCCGGAAATTAATTTTGGTGATATTATCTCATTTACATTCTAAATGGAATATGAATCCCCATGAACTTTCGGTGGCAACACAGAGCCCATTAGTGTCAGTGATGAATCCCAAAGCTTTGTAGCAGCTTAATGTCCTCCTGTGGAGTATGCCCTGAACAGATGCCCCCCCTCCTTGGCCACCGCTGAAAGAACGGCTCGGCTATAGCTTCGTGCTATTATTCCACTCTGGACCATAATGTCAGCTTGCCTGTAATGAGGGCAGACTCCATTGCCCAAATAGCTAAAGCATTAGCACGATTAGTTCTTGTAGTTTCCCCTCCATTTGTAACACTCAATTTCATAGTGGAATAGTCAAAAACAGTACGTTCTCAAAATGCCTTGTGACGCCGGCGTCGGAGTCCGGCGATCTGCTGTGGTCGCTTGACTTTTTATCACAAAGCCCTTGAGAGTCGCAGCATGTAAAGGATGCTTTGTTTTGTCTGTGCTTTTCTCCCCTGCAGTATTACAAGTGTGGTGGACAGTTTGCAGCAGTGTCCTTGGGTACCTTATCAGCATACACCGCCTTCACCATTCTCGTCACTCAGTGGAGGTAACAGCGAGGATGTTTGTACTCGTCCTGTGTCTGACTGTATGTCAATTGGTTGTGTTCTTGCTCATGTTTGTTATCACTTGAGAAAAATTCAGTAAACAGTTCTGTGGCTCTCCGTGCGGTAGCAGTGTTCACTCGTAAGCTGAAATATGTACTTAAGAAAGTGCGTACATCATTGTGTCTCTGCACACAGGACTCAGTTCCGGATAGAAATGAACAAAGCAGACAATGAAGCCGGCAACGCAGCTATCGACTCCCTCCTTAACTATGAGACTGTTAAGGTGAGATCCAAACCCCCCCCACTCAACCACACATATGCTGGCATACACAAACCTACCATACACTCTTCTTTCATCCCCACCCCCTCTCCCTTCATCAATCCTTCCCTTTTATCTCCTCCTTTCTAGTCTTTATATTCTATTCACTTTAAGCCAGGCACATTGACGTGAACAAATATTTACTCCTCTGTGATAATAGTGTTTCACTGGCATGATTGCCACTGTCAGAATTTGGCTTTTAATCAAAGAAAAGCTCTCTCTAACTCTGTCTCTGTGTCTCTGTCTCTCTTTCTCTGACTCTCACCACTTTCATACACACACACACATGCATACACACACACACACACACACACACACACACACATACACACACACACGTACACACACACACACTATTCACCCTCAGTAGATGTGTGACTTTGACCAAGTCACCTGATGTCAGCCTGGTCAATATTTACTATGCAGTTGGATTGTCATCTATAAGTTTAGTGAAATTAGCAGGTCTTGGCTCAAACACACACACACACACACACACACCCTTAGCAAATAACATGACAACTTGGTTGGCAAAAAGCAGGCCACCAAGAAGACCCCAAATACTAGAATAAATCTGCGCTCTTTTTTCCTCCTTATTGCGGCACCAAAACTGTATGAAGATGGACAAAGAGATTAAGACGGACCCTGACTATTGTGAGACGGAAGACGTGAACTTGCATGGCTGGAGGGAGAGACAGACAAGACAGATGCTCAGTCAGATAGACAAAAACGGTGGAAAGATGGGCAGATTGTCAGACAGACGACTGGATAGACTGGTGGAATGAAAGACAAATAGCCAGAAAGGGGGTGACTGACAGACAGATGGAAAGATCTTGGACCGGGTGATTGAGAGATATAGTTAGAAGGTGCATAGATGGACAGATAGATGTTTGGAGAGACAGGTAGCTTGTCAGACAGACAGAGGAAGGCTGACAGAGAGTTGGCTGGCTGGACAAATGGATAGATAGATGTTGGCTGGACGGATAGATAAAATGATGCAGTTCCTCTATAATCCAGCAGACGGCTCTGCTCTAAACTATTCACACACTGGCAGGCAGCACAGCTTCCTGTGTGATAGAAGTGAATCACTTGTGAAGTTTGTATACAAATGTAAGGAAGTCTGATAAAAAATAAAAATAAATAAATACTGAATTAGTATATTTAAAGAATCGCAATACTAATCAAATCGGCCCCTAGGTACCGTGATCATATCGGATGGACCCTGGTGATTCCCGTCCCTAGTGGATAGACAGGTGAACTGAAGGACAAACTAAAATGCCATAAGGAAACTGCATGAAAGTTCCTAGAACTGACAGCCCGCTTAATGACATCACACTGTCCTGTTGGTAAACATGTTAGAAATTCTGTGTGAGGCCTCTATCTGCAAACATGATCCATATCAGTGCTCCTGGATGAAGGTAGCGGTGTCTCCCTAGCCGGTCGTTCGTCTCACCCGTATTTCGTGGCAAGCTCCCGAGCCTCGTCCTCCTTCACGAACCGCTGGTCCTCCAGATCACACTTGTTCCCACACAGAACGATGTCGGGGTTGTCGCAGTACGCATGCATCTGTAACTGAGCTACAAACAAAAACACCACACACGACCGTGCTCAGAGGCTAGATCTCAGTATTTACCAACGAATCTAAAGACAGAACAGTGGGGAAAAAAACCTACACATCCAGTTTCTGACGTTGAGGAAGCTCTGCTCGTTGGTCAGATCGAAGAGCAACAGGAAACCCATCGCGTCTCTGAAGAACGCCGTCGTCAGACTCCTGAACCTGGAAAATGGAAATAAATGAGTTCTTAGGACGCACCTATATCTCCAACACACACACACACACACACACACACGCACACGCACAAATACACAGTATAGCAGACAGTATAATGACTCTCTCAGGTGTTTATGGTGTAATGTTGTATCCGGAGAAACCCGAGCTAACGTGCTCACCTCTCTTGGCCGGCCGTGTCCCACAGCTGGATGTGTATCCTTTGACCCCGCCCCGCTGCACCGTCAGGCCCATTGGCCTTGTACACCTTTAGGACAATATTTACATGAAGTATAAGTCTCACATTCATACCTACATAACAACCACTTTCCCAAGTTATTAGACTTCTTACATTTACAGTAAAACGTCTCAGATATTATTTCTCTTTCTTTTCTGTCTGAACAGTTTATCGGTCCAGGATGCAGAGGAATGTTGGTCTGGGACCAGACACGGAACTCCTAAAGGTCGTCCTATTTGACCATTTCTATAACAAGTAACACTGGTCTTACACAGACTGCCCTTGCGTAAATGTGCTCCTGATGAGCCACGCCCATCCAGAGAACAAGTCAGAGGAGGAGCTCTTCTTATATGAGGTCACAATGGGGAGAAAAGGGAGAATAAATAAATAAATCAGGGAATAAAAAGGCGAAGTGATTGTTATCACACATCCTGAAATGATGCTCTATTCCTCTCACCCAACAGCAACAGTTTATAGGTTATATTTGTTAAGGAAACCTGTTGTGCACGTTTTATTTTTATCCATTTAAACTCAAAAGTCCAAAGCAGATAAATGACTGCGGTGTTCCAGTAAATCCACATGGCTCTGCGCCGTAATGATACGCTCGGGTGTTTTGTAGGAACTGCCTGTGTTTGCTCTTTAGGTGTAGCTCCTTGAGGAAGCATTGCTCATGCCTGGTCTGAACACTTTAGTAAGTAAGCTGGAAACAATGAGTCGTCCATCAATAACACTCGAATGTTCTTTCTTTCTTTTTCTTTTTTATCTCAGCCCTCGGTGCAAAGTAGGGATTAAGGTATGAAGTGGAATTTATGTGGAAATCCCGCTCTGGAACTTAATCAGAAGTTTGTTACATTTCTCTCCAGAGTCTTTTGTTGGAAGCAAGCCTCGGTCAAAGCTGCTCAAGTTCTCTGAGGAACGCACTAATGCTGTGGCGTAACAAACGCACTCTACAAGCCGTTTAGAGCCGCAATTGAAATCACATTAAAAAGTAAAAAAAAAAGTCCAACGCTACAATGGATTATTCTTTATCTCCTAGTGTTCTTGCTTTTACCTGTAGGAGGGGCGGTCATAAAATTCATATCATCATATGAAAAAACGGAAAATATCTGCCCAAATTATGTCTCTGGAAATGAGTACGTTCATGAACATTTCTTCTTGTTTAAAAAACAGTTCCGCACGATGCCACTAGAGGGTCCAAACCAAAATGGCGCTGCCGGTTAAAAAATATGGCAGGCGTTTGACAACGACAGAGTTGAAAATTTTTGTTCGTTTTTGATATTATTTTTTTTTTCTTAGCAATAATAACAATAATGACCGCCTCTCGTATTATGAGATGGGGGCACGGCCCAAACGGTAATAAGAGTCAAGCTCGCTCACATTTACATTACGGTGTTGTACGGTACATCCAAAGGTCAAAGGGCTTAACAGTGGAAATTTGTTGGTGGTGGAATTTGAACCCGGGACCCTCCGATCACTACTTCTGCCCTATATTAGTAGCTAACACTTTTGTATGTTCGCTATGTGTAGAGTTAAATTTTTTTAGCTGTTGCTTCACATGGGTCGTGTTTTGGTTTCTCAGGAGGACAATAATCCAAAATATGCATTCAAATACGCAATCAAATAAAAAAATTAAAAAAAAATTTTAAGCTTTTGACAGAGCCCGAGGGGTGCCAATAATCGCAAAATGTAATCTATTTTATTAAATTTGCACTTATTTTCAGAATACATCTACTTAAACAAAATGTTAGAACTCCGAGACTAATTTTTCCATCACATTCATCCAAGGGTGCCAATAATTATAAATATATATCTCAGGTTCAGAGGGTAAGAATTATATTACATTAAACAATGAGTTTTAAGATTTTCTTTTTTTTGCAATGTAGTGAGTTTCGGGGATTTTTTTTGGCAAATATGGTCGACACAAACCTTAAACAGGATATTTTTTGTGTTTTTTACTTCAACAGGAAATTCCTGAGATTTCTCAAAGCAGAGTCTTTTGTCAGAGTCGGAGTAACACCTTAACTACAGTGTGAATGGGGAGATTAATCATAGCGGTTGTTTTACGCTCCAGCTCACACGGTTAGGGAAAAGAAAACTAAAGGGCAACTCCAGAAGACTTAAAGGCACCTGGAGGAACCCGAGGTCGTGATGAGGAGGCGCAACAACACACCGTGTTCACAAAAAAACGTTCAGTAGCGCAGAGTTATAATGAATAATAAATGATCCATATTATAATACAAGTATGATAAATAATCCATGTACACTCCCAGTGCAAAGTTTGGACACCACGTCTTATTCCGGATTTTTATTTCTTTCTACACTGTAAAAGGCATTTATCCAAAATGTGAAGCTCTGTAAAGCTTCATAACGGCTCTAATCTGAGGTGCTGGTTGTTAATTGGTGATTTCTGAGGCTGGTGACTCTAA
>JAOVVB010000033.1:1190033-1203225 GCA_028570985.1 Heterobranchus longifilis
TTACTATCCATGCTACTGGAAGTTTGAAATTTCCTCCGGTATCAATAAAGTATCTATCTATCTATCTATCTATCTATCTATCTATCTATGTATCTATCATGTAAAAATTATGACTCTCAAAGTGTATATGTTTATATGAAATTTTGTGAATGCAGATACTTAAATCACATTCCGAAAAAGGAAACCTAATCGGAAACCAAAGCGCATAATAATAATAATAAAACAACAATGCTGAGATGATACAAATCTATTTATTCACCATAAATTCCATAAATTCTGAACTGATATAATCTGTGCAATTTCTTCTACTTTCAAGTAACAACCCTCGTATAAAACAGAATAAAGCAGAATAAAAGAAAAACCATTAAATGATAATCAAAGATGATTTAACAGCATTTTAGTGCACACACTAAATAACAAGTGTGTTATTATTACTATTATTATTACTATTATTATTATTATTGTTATCATCACCGCAGTTCTCTCTCTCTCTCTCTCTCTGCTACATGAATCATAATAACAAAAGGCACAGTGAAGGAAATATATAACAAAAAAAGAAGAATGCTGCAAAGCCATGTGCGTACAAGCGAAGCAGAAACCTTTGCCAAGACTCAAGCACGCACTATTCAGGAAGTGTGACCATGCAAAAACAAACAAACAAACAAACACACACACACTACATTCAGTGCTGCAAGACGCTTCGATCTTCATTAAACTCTCCTCAGACGTGACGAATGAAGAGGAGAGCACACGTGACATTAGAGAGCACTTTTTCCTCAAAAGCCAAAACAGACTTTTAATCAATACAAATAATAACTGCTCAATAACTTGATTAAACCAATACACGTCTAGATTTTGTTCCCCTGAAAATTATTATTATTATTATTATTAAATGCAATAAAAATCTTTAACATGACCTCTGAGTTTCGCAGTGGTAAAGTGCTCGCCCTAACATCCGGAGATTGCGAGTTCGTTTCCCGGGTGATGCTGTAACCTCTCGCAGCCGGAGGCCTAGAGAGAGCTGATTGGCCGAGCTCTCTCACAGGAGAGGGACTTAGTGCTCCCACATTAATCACGGCTCTACAGCCAATCAGGGACGTCTGAGAGCTGACGCAAGCGGAAGGAGCGGATAGCGCTGTCCTCCGAGTGTGTTACACCGCCCCCAACGGTGCGTGAGCGAGCAGTTCGAAAAGATGCGGTCGACTGGAGTCACGTGGTTCGGAGGAAACACGTGATAGTCTTCGGCCCTCTCGACTGAGTGGTAGTAGTAGCCTTAATGTGGAGCGCTCCCTAGTGACGGGGAGGAATTGGACAAGACTAAAAATTAGGGAGAAAATCTAGGAAAAATCCCACCCAAAAAAAAAAACTTTAACATGAAATTTGATCCGTGTCGCCAACATTGTAGTCGTGATACTGATATCATCATCTCTTCCTCCTTAACTGGAAAAATAATCACACCATTAATGTTAAAAATACTGACGTTCGGTTCAATGTAAAAATATTTAATTCACTCCACCTGTCCGAGATCACAAGTTCGAATCCCAAAAGGCTGTAATTGGCTGGTCTCTCTGTGTGGGCGGGGCTTATTCGCGCTCTTTCTTCACAGCGAACATTGTTGCCGTGATTGTTGAGCTTAAGTATGAGGAAGAGGGCGGATAGCGCTTTCCTCTGAGCGTGTTCCTGTGCGCTGTCGTGTGATACAGAAGAGCTAGCACAAACTTCAATGTTAGGATTTATTTACAGAACTAAATAGATTAAAAAAAGAAAGAAAAACCTGTTCGTAGTAACGCAAGACTTGTTTCACAAATCACAAAATCCATGTCGAGATCATAACTGTGAAGAAAGCTTGGTTCAGTCCTAATGCTACGTTGCTGTTTTACTGGCTAAGCTCGTTAATTATTGACAATGATATTAGAGACGGGAGATATGGATGATGATGATAATGATGATTATATTCGTCAGTGTATCAAGACAAACTGAAGGGCTATTTAGCTTTTTCTTTTTAAATAAAGTGAAAAACAAAAATTTTATGAATGATGTTTACATGTAAATAAAAATAATAAATTAACTTTAAAAGGCCTGGAAAATAAAAGTATCAAATAAAATAACTTTTTACATTTTTAAGCATTTGTTGGTAATTTTTATTTTAAATATATATTAAAAAATAATAAAAATTTTTGTTTAAATATTGTCACAGTATTGAAATCGTATCACGCATTTTACTTTCAGTGGGTGGTTCCTGTAAGATAAAGGGGCGTGGCTTTAACAAGCAACTAGTCTAGGATTTATGAGAAATTCAATGAATTTTTAAACTGAATGTCAGGCTTTATGTACCGGAGTTCCTTCAGCGATAAATACGAGTTGTAGCTGCGTCAAGGTGCAGATTGAGCAAAAAAATAAAAATAAATCAGGTGTAAAATTTTCGATTTACAAAGTTACAATTTTGGACTGGCACATTATTTTTAACAAAACGAAAATCTTCAGGTTAAAATGTTGAAAACTCTCTCTCACACACACACACACACACACTCAGGCAGCCACGGTTCAGGTTTGTCCCTCGCTGTTTGTCGTAGCCGAGCCGGACGCCTCCCTCGTTTTGAGCAGTTGCGCTCCTTCTTTCTTGTCCATGCAGGCGTCGCAGCCCCACACGGCGGCCGCCTCGGCCGTCAGCAGGTTGTAGGCCGTCTCCGTCATCCCGGTGCACACGCGGTGAAACCACTTCTGACATGAGGCCTCACACAGGATGGCCTCCTGATCATCCTTCACTTCGCCCAGGCAGATCCCACACGGGTACAAGGGCTCGGAGGGGGCGGAGCCACTCAAACGATTCCTCTTACCGGATTTGCTGTTCGCCGCCCGCCGGGTTTTCTCGCCGCTGTTCTCTGTGACGGCCTGAGGAGACTTCTTTAGCGGTTCGTTGTTGGGATGGAGGACACCGTTGATCTTCTCCACACCTCCTTCTGTGTTAGATCTGGTTTTCTCTTCAAAGTCTGCATGGCTCTCTTGAGCTCTGCCCTCTTCCAAGATCAGGTTCGGTTTCCGTGGAGGCGTAACACTCTTATTTCTGCTCTCACCCGGTTCCTGTTTGGGCATCACAGACTGGGCGAAGTTCACTCCAGGGCTCATGTCCGGGCCTGATCTCGCCGCGGGACGATTCCCAAACTCCGGGCTGAACATCAGATTGGGTCCGTGGTTCTGGTTCATGTTGGAAAGAGGAATCTGGCTGATGTTCTCTCCAGGGCCCGGTCTGAAGTGCTGGTGCATGCCGCCATTGTTATTAAACACAGCCTGATTAGCGAAGCCCGGGTTCTCAGGGTGAGCGTAGTTGAACCCAGGTGCTCGGTTAAAGCCCATGGGGTTCTGGGCAAACGGGTGCGGCTGGTTACGGATCTGAAACGCCGACCCAAAGGACGCGGGCATCCTGCTCTGGATGTGCGGCGCCATCCGGGGTAGGCCATAACCACTGAACCCTGGGTAGTGAGAGGGAAGAGGGAAGTAGGGATTGGTGCTGTTCAGGGGTTTCAGAGACAAAGGAGGAGAGTTGAAGTTATCATCAAACGGGTTGGACGCCACCAGGTGATCGGAGCTCGGGTTCGGAGGGGGGGCATATTCAGAGAGGGGGGCAAACGACGGAGTCTGAGGAGGACAGAGTAGGGGTCGGGGGTTAAACAGAGACGCGGCATCAATAACTTTGACACTTTGATACACAATTATGATGTATTGTTATTTAATGTTTTTTTGATTAAGTGACCAATCAGTCTGTACATGGTCTCCTTTAGAAACCACAGACCGGTACTTCATTTAAGCTGTCAAACAGTCACCCTTGAGGAATCCCGTAAAACTAAAAATGAAATTAAATCCATTGTTTGCAACTGTTATGCTTAAAACTAAACCCTTAAAGTTCAGATGATCGCTCTTTAATGCCCGTATCATTTTTAAACCTTAAAAGTAGTCTCCTCTACCTGTGTACTCGACTTGCGTTTCTTTTTATCTGGGCTCCCCAGGTGCAAGCCGGGCCCTCCTAAACCGTCCAGACTGCCGTCACCTCCTGCAAAACATCGCCACGACAACCACGATCAAACCTCGAGCCAAGCCTGTGAACGCACCTCGTGTGTACGGACATGCTCGTATCGAGTTAATGCACGGGAGCGAAACTTTTTCGTTCACTATTGGCTCAGTGCCTGAGAGTGTGTGTGAGCGTGTGTGTGTGTGTGAGAGAGCGTAAGAGTGTGTCCAGCTGGAAAACACTCGAAAAAGTTCACAAAGACATGTTGTAACAAACAGCGCAGAGTTTATTAAGACGATAAATCAGCAATTATCAGTCAAGGCCTTGAAGGAGGAAGGCCCACACACACACACACACACTCTAAGCCATCAAAGCAGTTAGCTAAATACATTGTAACAGTTCCATTACCTCTATTTCTTTTGATTGAGAATGAGTCTTTATCCTGCTCCGTGGACATTACAGGACACCTCACATTTTTACTCTAAAGACTAAATTAAACAAGATTAACTTGTTGGGAAGATTTTAGTGAAGCTAACTGCTTTCCTTCTTTCCTACTTCAGCAGCAAATCACTGCTCTCTCTCACTCACACACTCTGTCTGTCTGTGTGTGTGTGTGTGTGTGTGACATGGACACGGGAAGGCAGCAACTTTAGGGAGGAGCGAGTGATTTCACTTTCTTTTCACACATCTTTCACTCACAAAATAGCCCCAGACTCGCCCTGGTGTTTTATGGTCACTCTGACTGAGTGAGGGCCTCGAGTGAAACTGCCCCGTGTGGGGGTATTTAGAGGGGACGTGGCGCGGCGGGACAGCACGCCACCCCTCTCCGCGTTAGCCTGTTAGCTTTGTCCGAACTGCCGCGTTTGAGGTTCATAGACGCTGCGCTCGTGCACAGCGCGACGTTGGTACGGAGCTCGCGCGACCCACGTGCTGACGTCACGCCGTCGCCATCACTACCACTACTACTACTACTACAAAAAAAAAAAAAACTATTACTACTACTACAAACGCGGAAGTTTTTTTTTTTTTTTTTGTATTCATTAATTCATTATTTTTTCCATTACAACATTGAATACAAATCATACATGTTTTGGAATTTTAAATGTGTTTGTAAAAAAATAATATACACTTCCCATGAACACCCTCTTTAACGTTAACATATTGTTAATCTACGCTTACTATTAAGTCAATTTGTAAATTATAAAATAAAATATTAATAATGACTTTTATACCGTTTGTTTAGAGCATAAAAACTCGCAGGAAATAGAGAGTCCTGATTGGTCCAGACAAACCCGGAAGTGAGTTCCGCTCTCAATTGAATCTGTTCATCAAAAGGAACCGACTCTTTAGACTCTCAAACGACTCTTCGCACGTTTCCATCCAAAATGTAATTGTGTTGTTTTTTTTTAATCTTACTACACAATGTCTTTTCTTTCAGTGAACAATATATGTTAATTTTATAATGACTACTCTTAATATCTGATAATTTATTTTAAGAGTGTGATTTGAATCAATGAGTCGACACATAAATAATAAATAACGTTCCTAACATCCCTAGGTTTTTTTTTTTTTTTTTTTTAAAGCTAGGTAAGAGCGTAAATACCCAGATCAAATGGAGAGCCCTGATTGGTCCAGACAAGTGCATGACTCTCAATTGATTCAGTTCAACAATAAGATCCGACTCTTCTCTTTCGACTCCCAAACGACTCTTTGCACATTTCTAAAATTGACCTGTTAATTGTTTACAATATGTATAAGAACACACGGCTGTCTTCAGTTCCTCATCAGAAGTGACTCCTCGTCCTCGTACGGCTGCTTTCAGGGGACCAAACGGGTGAAAGTCTGATGGAGTGAGATCAGGACTATAGGGAGGACGCTTTAGTTTTCCAAGTATTTGAGCAGAAGTGTGCAGACGTGTGCAGACGTGCATCATCACGTGAGATCACGACACCCTCAGATATCAGTCCTCTGTGTTTAATCTGTAGTTTAGTCTTCAGCTCTTCAATAAGCATCTCGCTGTAACGAGCACTGTTGATTGTCGAACCTTTCTACTGATGATGTTCCAATACTTCTGGCCCTTGAGAATCCCAGAAAACTGTAAGTGTTGATGAATTTTGCAGCTGATGGTCGACTTTTGAACTTTTTCCTCAGTCGGCGGAATTGAGGACGTTTCCGTTCCACACTCTGCCGTTTACTCTCGTAGTGATGAATCCGTGTCTCGTCACCAGTAATCATACAGCCTCAGACCACAAAAAACAAAAAACAATCGCTGCAGCTGCTCTTCTTTCGTGCAAATCACAAGTGCGCCGTCCACTTTTACTCTATAATCTATAAATGTGTTAGCTTGATATAGCTAACAATAGCTTGATTCGTAATATCAGACAGTGATGTGTTAATTACAAATATTACAGTCTGTGAGACATTTAAACACATAACACCGTTACATAAAAAAAAGAACATGACTGTGACAATGATCTCTTTTCTTGTATTTATCTGTTTATTTATTTATTTATTTAACCAATAATTCTTTCAGGACATAAAATAGTTTTTGGCTTTTAATTTGCTCGTGCCAATAGAATTTTAATTTGAACATTAGAGTTATAGACAAAAACAAAATCTGATGCTAATATGGGTTTAAAAATAAAGCAGAAAAATGTAACAGGACAAACAGAACCAAAATAAAACAGAGTAATTAGAGGTACATTCAATGTTCGAGGCGTGTGGCAGTCTGTGTATGTGTGTTTCTGTCTGTGTATGCGTATCCATGTTTGTGTTTCTGTCCGTGTGTTTATGTGTTTGAGTATTTCTGTGTCAATATGTGTGTGTGTATCTATAGGTGTGCATGCAATTTGTTTCTGTGTGTGTGTATATATATATATTTATATATGTGTGTGTGTGTGTGTGTGTGTGTGGCCGCAGCGCGGACAGTCTGGGAGCCGCCCTGAGTTGCTGTGTGTGTGTATGTGTGTGTGTGTGTGTGTGTGTGGCTCCCAGCGCAGCGCCACGATCCGTCCACACGACTGTCCACGTTTCCGCAGAGCAGCAGCAGTTTCATCGCTTCACACAAAGCGAGTCAGTCAAACACGAGTCCTGAAAGCCGCCTGGTGTGTAAAACCTCTGCACTGGGGTCGGGACACACCGACCCCAGTGCAGACGAACACACACACACACACACACACACACACACACACCAAGGAAATGTAATAATAACAACAATAATAAAATGAAAACATAATAATAGAAAGAAGAAAATAAAAAGCAAAATAAGCAAAGCAAAATAAAAACAGCACATACAATAGAACGTGTACATGAATCTTTACAAGCGGTGTGTGTTCACAGTGTCTGAATATTAATCATATAAAAATAAACCCAAACTACTGTACACTCTGAGAAAAGTTTCCTGAGAAAGGAAAAGAAGTGTACCAAGGCATATTAGAGTCTCTGGTTAAAGAAAAAAAAAAAAATCAATAAAAATACAAGACTTTGAGAGTAAAAAGAAAACAAAAAAAAGTCGTTTCATAATTCAAGAATAGAAAGTCACAACATTTAGAAAAACTTGTAGAAAATATCGTGGAGGTAAGAAATGAGACGTGAGATAATGAAATATTGTTTCCTCCTCCGGTGAGGTGAAGCTACGTCGCCAGTCACGCTGGCGTTCGATTGAAATCTACGTTATCTTTGGTATATTTTTACCTTTATCGGATTGAATGGAACGCTTGACTGACGCTTCTCAGACACCCGCGCATCCACGTCTGATACATAAAACATCATGCAAAAAAACAAACAAAAAACAAACAAAGAGCAGGAGTGTGAGACGATCGTCTGTGCAACGGTGACCACATTCTTTGGTTTCAAGCTGTTTGCTTTTGAAATGAATGTTTTTGATTTTTTTCCCCTATATATTGATTGTTAGAGACGAGGGGGAAAATCAAATCAGTTACGTATCACGATTATATATATATATATCGGACCGCTCGGCTTCGTCTGATTGTAGAATCTCTGCTCTGAGTGATGGATGAGAAACCCAACCTTCAATCTCTTCATTATTTTGATGGAATCCAGAACTGTTTTTTTTTAATGATTAAAAAAAAATAAAACACTCCTGGAGCACCAAGATTGCCTGCATCTCAACACACACACACACACACACACACACACACTCAAAGCAGCACCCGAATCCTCAGCTTAACTGCCAGACACAACAAACCAACTCGACTTAAAGAAGTGTTTTAATTTTTCGTAGCTTCATTTAAATGGTTGTGAAATTAAACCGCAACGTTGCCTCTGAACGCCTCGGGAAGTGCGAGCAATTGATCGTCTTAAACTGTGGCGCAATTTACGGAAGAATAACCTTCCTGTTCCTAGACATGTTCATAAACTAAAGCAAATGAAAACTCAACCTTTGTGAAGAAGTATCTCTGAATAACGCACTTGGACTGAAACACTAAAGCGCCGCTGCATCGCTCGCTTTCTATACAGATGAACTTCTTGCAGCAGGTAGACCAAAGGCATTGTGGGTAATACAGGAACCTGTTTAACACGACAGCTTGGTCATAAACAGTGTTGTGGAAATGTTTCTTTACAGAATGAACTGATATTGGATAAGATTTTGGTTGATTTGTCGTGTCTGGCGGCACTGAGACCCTGGCGGGGGTTTTTTTCCCCACCCATCACCGGGACGCTCGACTTTGGTCTGGTTTTTGGGGGGAAACTCAGTCATCATCACATCGGCCCAGTGAGCAGTGAAAAAAAAAAACAGGTTTGAAGAAAAGAAAAGGAAAAAAAAAAACATAACCGAGGCAGCAAACAGCTCTTAGGATGATGGCGTGTGTCACCGTTGCACGAAGTTTCCCGAAGAAAAAAAAAAACGACTTTGAAAGGACAAGTGCTAAACTCACATTTCTACACCTATAATAGCGTTAACTCTATTAAAGCTATTAGAACTAGAAATCAGTACTCAGTAGTACATACAGTATACACACACTCACTCATACATACATACATACATACATACACACTGAGGGAAAAAAACAAACAGAGATTTAAGGTAAATGTTTTTCGATGCATTTCTACTTCACTCTTCATTTCTACAGAAATAATCTCTTTCTCTGATTCATCATCGACTCCGTTTTAAGGCCATTGCATTATTATGATGATAATAATAATAATTTTTTTAACAAAAGGAATTATTCGGCGCAAACCTAAAACGCCTGGGGAAACACATTCTGTGTAAAATAAAAAAAAAAAACTAAGAAAAGAAAAATAATAAATCGAATACTGAAGTCAGATCAGGTCTAGCACAGACTCGTACTGAAAGACTCTCAGGTTTCAAAGTACTGACAAAAAATACTGAAAATACTGTACACACATTCAACTCAGCTTAAACGTCAGCTTAAAGAAAGAAAGAAGAAAAAAAAAGAAGGATACCCTGTCAATCAAACCGCGTGCTCTTCACGTCACAGCACGGTTTCACACCTTGAGTCCCTGAGCGTCAAAGAAAAAAAAAAATGTAACAAACTTAACACTTGTTAATAATAACACTTATAACGAGGTAGTTTAAGCCGGGAACTGTAAGGACCAGGAAATATATATATATATATATATATATATATATATATATAAAAAAACAAAAAAAAAACAACACGCACGTGCAATCGTTAACACAAACCTGAGAGCTGCGTGACGAAGGGAAGATTAAATAAAAGTAGAGATTTCAAACACATTCAATAACTCGGAGGTAGAAGGAAGTGACGTCGGATTCCGAGGCCCTTACAGTCCCGATGTTAGACACACAGACAGACAGACAGACATACAGACAGACATACAGACACACAGACAGACACACACACAGACAGACACACTGACAGACAGAAACACAGACATACAGAAACACAGACATACAGAAACACAGACAGACAGACAAGAACAAACAGGAGCAACATTATTGCTATGAGGAAGTATCTGTTGCCGTGACGATAAGGAAGGCCGTCGTCACACACTTTTTTTTTTTTTTTTTTTTTTTGTATAAGTGTGGCTGTTAAATATATAAAAATGGAGGCGTGGCTTTAAGGGTTTTTTCCCCCTTAAGCGTCTCTGAGTAACGTAATCCTTCTCCAGTGATACGCTCGCTTAAATAACGTCTGATATCACGCTTCACATTATCTGGACAAAATCATTCAAACATTCACTGTGGGTGAGTTTCTCTCTCTCTCTCTCTCTGTCTCTCACTTTTTTAAATGTAAACTTAACTAAAAAGGACAAAACTGAGACAGGGTGATCAGTGACCCTGATGCAGTTTTCAGTCCTGACTGAGAGACGGTGATGTCACTTCCTCCAGCTCGATGGCGAGACGCAGCGCGTGCTCTGTGGTCACGTGACCGGGACTTCTCCCCGAGCTTCCCGGCGACATGTTGGCGAGGTCGTGTTCGTCGTGAGAGTAGCGCCCGGAGTCGCCGGTCTCGTGGCTGCCCTCGCTGGAGTGAGAGCCCTCGCTGTCGCCTCCCGGTGGCCCCAGGAGGGCGTGCAGGGACGAGGGCTGCTGCAGCGAGGGACTTCCTGGAGACTCGATGGAGTAGCAGAGCAGAGTCGAGCCCGTCTGGTACGCGGAGGAGGAGACGGGGGACGGCAGCGTCTTCTGAGACAGAAAGAGAGAGAGAGAGAATTAACATTTCTATTTATTGATAGTCAGAGCTTAAAAACTTCTTATTTTTGAATTATTTCAATTTCAATTTCATTTTTAAAATGTTTATTAGTAATAAAGAGTAGAAGCTTCTTAGATCTTATGTTTCATCTTCAAACAGGCAAACGAGTTTTAGCCATAAATTCTGGAGATCAAAAAAAAAAAGTTAGATAAAAGAAAGAAAAATAAAAGGAAGGTAGTACATATAAAAGAATACCAAGGGAAAAAGACAAAACAATAAAAGGTAAGAAATAGAAAAGACACAAAAGAAAGGAAAAGGAAAAAAGAAAAAGACTTTTTCACAGACTGAATTTGTATGTTTATAAAATCTGGAGAACAAAACTGAAGTAAAAAAAAAAAAGAACTAGAAATGAAAGGAAACAACGATAAAAGTGAGGAACATGTAGAAGAGTGAGATGAGGTGGAAAAAGACTGAAAAGGAACTGAAAGGAAAAGTTTTTGCTTTTTGTACTGTATATTGATTTGTATATTTTTTTTAAAAAGTTGAGTTGAATTTGTGCATTTTTTTATTTCTTAATGCTTTTTTCCCTTTCTTTTTCCTGCGTCACTCTTCTGTCACTCAGTTCTGTACAGACAAACAGTGTGTTTCTTGGTGTTGCTGTCAGGGAATAATCACTCGATCAGGGCGTGTGGAGTGAGAGCTCACTGTCTCGCCCTGTTTATATGTTTATATGTGACTCATTAATACAGAAGGTGAGAGAATGAAATCGTTCTACAGCAGTGAGTTCCGCGTCCTCTTGGTCGTACCTTCTCGTCCTTCCGAAACAAACCCCACTTCTGCGCCTTCTTCCTCTCGGCCGAGGGTCTGACGGGGCCGTGACTGTTTATGATCAGATCTGTCCCGCCCTGAGGAACATGGAAAACCACGTTAATCCGGAAATGTATTATTTATTATTATAATTATAATAATAATAATAATTATTATTATTATTATTATATATCAATATTATAATCACCATAAACATGTATAAATTACCTTTGCGTCGATGAAGTGTTCTGTCATCATGGGCACCAGGACGTGTGCGCTCTCAGCCTGATACTCATTGGCTGTGTGAGCAGTAGTGGGCGGAGCCTGACCGTGTCCGGGCCCGATGACTTTGCTGGTGCAGGATTTCCTGTAGTGTGATATAAAAGAGTATCACCGTTAACACACACACACACAAAACTGAATCACTGAAAACACTCAGTTCTCTCCACTGTGATCCACATCTTCATCATCATCGTCATCATCATCGCTGTGTGTGAAATGGTTTCACACGGAGACTCACCTGGCTTTCTCTCGACACACCAGGATGAAGGCACAGAGGATGATGCAGGTGAGAGCGATACACACTCCCACGATGATACCCGCCATGGAGCGCTGGTCCAGATCCGAGAACACTGCGCAAACACACACACACACACACACACACACACACACACACACACACACACATTAAAGAAAAGAAATTTAAATATAATGTAGGGGGAAAAGGAAAGAAAACATTTGGCATAGAAAAGGAAAAAGAAACAGGGAAGCAAACAGAAAATAAAAAAGGAAGGAAAAATAAAAGCAAATGTGAAGTAAAAGAACATAAAAGGGAAAAGGAAAAACAGGGAAGGGAAACATTAAGAAAATAACAGAAAAAAAAGAAAGAAAACAGCACTGAAAAGAATGCAAAAGAAAAAAAAAAGAATAAAAGAGCAAAAAAGAATCTGGAAATGAGACGTGAATATGAAGGATGAGTGAACGGAAAAGGAAAAGAGAAACAGGAGAAAGTAAAGATAGAATAAAGAGTGAGAAAGAAAGGGTGGCTTCCTCACCTGTGGCGTGGGCGGAGCCGTGAGAGCGGTGGGTGTGTCCGGGCTGTCCGTCGGCGCTGACGCTCAGCTCCACGGCGGGTGAGAACGGCCCGTCTCCCATCTGATTGGACGCCGAGACTTTGACCAGGTAGACGTTACCGGGCTGCAGGTTCTCCAGGAGAGCCATGGTGACGCTTCCTGAGGAAACAAATCTCTCGGATAAGACTGGGGGCTTTTTTTAATTGACACACACATACTCACATACACTCACACACACCCTCTCTCTGCAGGATCTGCCACTCGCCGGCGAGCCAGGCTTTGCGTGAGGCATACAGGACGGTGTATCGGGTCACGGCGACGTTGGGCTCGTTCGGTGCTTTCCATGACACCAGCGCCGTGTCTCCTTCGATCAGAGTGACCTTAACTCCAGCAGGGGGCAGAGCTGGGACTGATTGGGGACGGAAACATACACAGATGGACTGATCAGTATCGAACCATTACAGCCAGACTGAGTGAACACGTCTCTGTCTGTCTGTCTCTCACCGTCGGGCAGCGTGCTCTGATACACCACGGGACTCCATGGGCTGGACAGCTGATCCACGTGCAGACGCACAGCGAACTCGTAGCGCGTGTTGGGCTGCAGGTCCTTCACGAGCAGACTCTGAGCGCCGCTGTAACATCCGAGAGGAATTGTTAAAGATATG
>JAOVVB010000033.1:1258058-1275801 GCA_028570985.1 Heterobranchus longifilis
CACACACACACACACACACACACACACACACACACACACACACACACACTGGGGACATGTATTAAAATATTTTACTGGTAAAAATTTGCAAAACAAAAATGTTTCAGAGCTGAGCTTACCCAGAAACCCAAGCTGCCTGCTTTTGGAATAAACAATATCCAGTTTCGAATGTCAACACACACCTCCAACTTCGGACCCTCATAACACACCACAAAACTACCTGCATAAACTTCATCAGATCAGTGCTGTTATCATCTCTACAGCTAAATCAGCGCACACACACATTAAATACACTGTCCTGTGTTCTCTCACACTGACACTTATTTCTCCAGTGAGAGACACAGGCTTTACTGGTGACATGGTATTTCTTTTGCTTTCTTGCTCTCAACATGTCCTGTTTTTCCACAGCAACACACATTTTCTCAAAATTAGGGGCTTAAACCACAGAGCAGCAGGAATGCAGTCTGTTCAGCTCTCTAGAGCAGATTTGAGTCAAAATTTCAGCTCCGAGCCGAGAACAGCAAAAACAAGAACCAGCAGACAGACGACAAAACATTTTCACTTTCACTCATTTAAAGCTCGTTAAAGTTCAGGATCCTAAACAAAGGTGACAGTCTGCTAATTCTGATAGCATTACTCTATATTGCTCACTTCAGAAATCCTATCCGTCCATCCGTCCATCCATCTATTAGGACATTCATCACTTCCCTTGATCTGTTCATCCATTGGTCTGTCCACCAGCCTATTCACCAATTCATCCACAGGTCCATCCACTGGTCCTTCCACCAGTCCATCCACCTACCCAACCAGCCATTCACAGAAACAGCTGCCCGTCCATCTTCTCATCCACTTATCTGTCCATGCATCATAAATCCGAGCAGCTTCCCATCCATTAATCTATTCAACAAGTCTTCCATCCATCAATCCATCCATCCTTTCAACAGTCCATCCACCTACCCAGTCAGTCATTCACAGACTTGACCATTCAGCTTGTTCCCATGAATCCATACAGCTGCCCATACATTTACTCATTAATTTTCTCATCCATTCATCCATCCGTCCATCTATCATTAATCTTACCAGCTGCCCATCTATTAATCTATTCAACAAGCTTTCCTTCCTCCCATCAGTTTATTACTACATTCAACGATTCATCCACCAGTCCAACCAGCAGTCCATCCACCAGTCCATCCCCCAGTCTATCCATCTAGCCAGCCAATCATTCACCCACTCTACCATTCATCCAGCTGCCATACCGCTGCCCATCCATCCATCCATCCATCCATCCATCCATCAAGATATTTATCCACTCAGCCATCCTTCCAGTTGCCCATCCATCAATCTATCCTACAATCCTTTACATCCTGCACATCCATCATTCATCCATTCCCCAATCCATCTATCAGTTTAACCATTCATCCAAAAAAAACTATATATATCAATAAATATATCACCACAACAATACATTAGATATGCAGCTTGTTTAAGTAACAGAGAGAAAGTCAATAAAAACAGTAAATCTAACAGTTCTAGACAATATCAGCTAAGATCAGCTAAGGCCTGCTGCTTCTCTATATGCACTGGCTCACATGCTTAACCACTCAAATATGTTTTACCATCACTAAAACTGAGTGTATCTGTGAAAGTAAAACATTGGTGCTGGTGAAATGTGTGATTAATGCACTCAGATCTAATAAGCACTAAATATGAATTAGTCTGTGTTGTCTTCGCTTGTCACACACAGATGAGTATGTAAACATGCATGAAAGCATGCACGGGTGTTTTATCAGTCTCCTTTCAGACATGCAGAGAAACAACAGCAGTGGAAAAAATCTCCAGCGTAATCATCCGGAGCGGTCCGGCCCAGGTCAGGTTAGTGAACACAAGGGGGAAAAGTCAAGCCATGCCAAATCTGAGCTTGAAACACAAGCTCTATGGTGTGTGCTTAAAAAGAACCGACTTTGATCATTAAGGAACGCGGTTTCTATTCTCCAGCTCTTCGGCTACAGTTCGAGAGCACGGACATTACCCTCAGAGCTGAATCAGATGAATCAAGTCTAAACCGTGCTGTGTTGTGGTTCACTGGGCTTATCGGTCAAGCGGGAAACACTCCTCTAATCTTGCCACTGATGTAGCCTGATAGACAAAGAGCTAGGGATCAGAGCTAGGGTTACGGTAAGAACATTGGTTCCAGACCACCAAAGTACATAATATTCCCAACCTGCTCCATTTTTCAAGGAGTAAAAACAACATTTCTTGCACAAACAAACAGCTAATCACTGCTGCTGGACTACAAAAAATATAATGATGGTGGGTAGAGTCCCAGAACTTCCAAAAGAGTAAAAGTTAATTAGTTAGCTAAATCTAAACAAGGGTTATATCTCGCGAAAGAAACAAAACCGATGTTTGTCTGAAGTGCGTACGTCCGGCTCATTAAAGTGTCAGGAATGCGGAGATGGGGAAATGCAAACAGACCGTTAACTAAGTTACCAAAATCCCCTGTACAAACATAAGCCAAGTGCAAAGAACACTGAGGTTGTGCTCAATAAAACTCTTATTGAGTATGAAGAATCAGTGGTGGACAAAATACATAAATCGTGTACTTGGGGGGAAGCAGAGGTACCCTAAATATAGATAGATAAAGTAGATAAATAGATAAAGTATTACCCTACATACAACGTACAGTTAGGAAATGTAGTGTGTAGGTGGCAGTTATACTGCTTTTGGATCGGTTTCCCAAAGAAAATTTTAATTATTTCATTTTAATATGCCAAGTTTAGATTGAGTGCACAAAACGCAACATTTTTCATTCATTCATTTATAGACTTTAGCGGTTATCTTGTACAGGATTGAGGTAGGCCTGGAGCCTATCCCAGGAGACCTCGGGCACAAGGCAGGGTACAACCTGCATCCATCATTAGGGCACACACACTACGGCCAATTTGGGAACACCAATTAGCATAATCTGCATGTCCTTGGACGGTTGGAGGAAACTCGGAGGAAACCCACCAGACACAGGGAGAACACAGACCTGAGACGAGACTCGAACCCTCATCCCTGGAGATGCGAGGCCACAGTGCTAACCACTACACCACCGTGCTGCCTGATTGTTCTAAACATTAAAAAAGTCTGGTATTTCTTCACAATTGTACAGTAAGTCAAACTTACCGATATTGTTACTACTTGGTTGAAGTATGGAGTTGTTAAAATAATTCTCTTTGTTAGTACAGTAACAAAGCACTGAACATCACTGTGAATAATCTGATTTAAAATGTTTTATGTGTCACATCCGGTGTTTCATTTGTTTTATTGGCACTCCTGCAGCACTACAGCTCTGTGCTTTGGTTCTGTCTCGCCTCTTAAACACGTACAAACAAATTTGCTGTACCCAAAACATGCAGTATGATTGGTTCACTGCCTGTGGGTGAGATCTCTCCGCAACAATACTTAAGAGTTTCAGATAGTTTTCTTGCGTTTCCTAGATCAATACGCCTCATCGCGGTTGCATTCTGCTTACGATCAAAGCATACGCGGGAAATGAACGTGAAATGATTCGTAATGTCATGCCAGTGCGAGAGGGATTTTTATTCACGTTTACTGCCTTTAATTTGGCATTTATAAAAACACAACCCTGTGGTTTGGCCTTTTCATATCACGCTCGTTTGAACCGTGTCAGCGGCGCAGCTGGTGTTGCGGTGCACACGTGTCGAGAGCGCTCGCTCTTTCCGTCGAGGGCCATTACATTACATTACTGCGATGCTGGATCCCATGGTTCAAAGCTCTTTCATTCACAGCCACCATCAGTGGCAGACATCAGAGAATTGCTTCCAGCTTGAGTGACAAGTAAATGCGTTCGCAACGCGGCGACGACAGCGGAAAAACAAACTTGGAAGGAGGTTAAAATTTACACACACACATCTGCTACCTATTTACATCTGCAGGCCTCACATCAACTCTTGGCCTTTGGGAAAGTGTACAGCCGTGCACAGACCGATCCTGGAGTGACCTTGAGGAGAAAAATGTATGGTATTGAGGGACTCGATAACACGTCTGAGGTTCCCTCGAGTGCGAACCCGAGGCCACTCGGGACGAGCGAGGAAGAATTAGAGCCGCTAATGCGCTGAAATGCGTCGTTTGCATAGGCATTCTCGGAAATCTACTGTTTATGGGGACGCCATTCTTTGCATACACTTCTAAAGCCTTAATCTACAGCTTGTCTCGTTTGAGGAAGGCCTTCCGCCCTTTACACCCTGACCTGAAAGCTATTCAATTTCCTGAAACGTCCATATTTTGCTATGTCTTAAGTTAGCAGGTCTCAATGCTGAAATATCCCTCAGTCAATGCATTTTTTCCCCCACACCTCAAACTCTTTATTTCACTCCTCTTCCACATTTGCCGTTTCGGTGTCTCAGCTACTTCTGAGCCACGCCCCCAGAGAACAGGAAAGCTGAACCCGGGGGGAGGGGATCTTCCTATATGAGGTCACATAAGGTGGAAAATCTAAACAATACAAAAAATGGCAAAAGGACAAAAAGCAGGGAATGTACAGTATTTTCTCACATTGTTTTTTACATGCACACCCGAGACCCATCTAAATGTTTAAAAAGTACATTTTGCATAACAGGTGCCCTTTAAACATTATATTTCTTCAGACATTTACCATCAAAGTGCATTCAAGCAAATTAAAGGGAAGAAAAATCAAACATTGTCTAGTACGATACCAATAAATCGATTCAAACTACAGTCTGGATGTTGATCATGTTGTAACTGACTACTATAACTAGAAGGCAGGTGCACAACTTCATTACACCAGATACAACATCAACAGTCTAATGGCGACTCCAGGATGGTGGAGCTGCAAAGACAAAAAAAAAAAGTTATAAGATTAAACTTGCCTAAAAAAAGACGGATGCTGGAGCGAGGACGATTAGAAGGAAATGTTACGGAAAGACAAATCTAATTCTGAGTCGAGACAAAGAACCTCATTTGTCTGAAAGGGAAAGAAACGAGAAGATGTTGAAGAAGTGCTCGATCCCATCTGTCAAGTGTGGTGGAGTTAAGCGGGTGCTTCGGTGGAGATTTATACACGATTAAAAGGTTCTTGAACAAGGACGATCAGCACATGGTGTTTGACTGGAGCCAATTTCCTTCTACAACAGGAGAAGAACTATTTGGAGAAGAAGCAGTCAGCTGGTATTGTGCACAGTCCCCAGACCAGCTGATGAGAAGCTTCAGGAGCAGACTGACCGTATGGGTGCGTACAAAGTGTCCATGAAGCCAATCCAAATGCATGGGCTGAAATTTCCTCAATAAACTGACAGCTAGAATGCTGGAAGTCCACAACTGGACTGTAACTGTTGTAAAGGGAGGACTTAATGATGGAGGCAAAATGAGATTTCAACCTCTTTTGGTGTCATTTGAGTTTTCATGCAAAATCATCGTGTGAGAAACATGCAGTAACCACGTTCCACGTTAATATTAACTGGAAATACAACACAAAAAAAAACTATTAAAATTCTATGTAGTTACGCACCAACTGCTAATAAAATGCTACTCAGTTGTAGCCATCGCTTCTGTCCTCTAATAACAAAAAAACCCTAAAAATCAGAAACCAGTACTCAGCAGGGTGACATTATCATGATTAAACCAATGCTAAGGAAAGTTACAATAATGCTTCTATGAAAAATTAATAAATAAACGCATGAATGTATTATTAGACAACTGTAATTTTGACTGTAACTGTCATACTCACTGTCCAAGGGTCTTAAAACATGTAATTAAATAAATATATAAATAAAAGCAATCGGCCAATACACAGTATTGGTTTTAATTTTGGATATTTTTTTTATGTTGTACATATAATACAGAAAATGTGTGTGGCCAAAAGAAGCAACATGAAAGTTTATGCAACATGAAAGTGACTGATCTCGCTTCCCTAAAAATTTCAGTGATTTTATTTGTGCCCCTAAAATGGCCATGTTTCACCGTTATACTGTCTCGCTTCAAACAATAATCATTAAATGACAAATTATTCATATTTATTTATGAGTATTGATACTAAAATTGGTGGAAGCTTCTAGAAGCATATGACCTGTAAAAACTGTTGTTTAAATTGGTTTTTGGTTAAAAGCCTACAATACAAAAATCCTGTAGTGTCCGTAACCATGTCAAATTCATGCTGCAATGTCTTAACAATTTAGCATTTTAGAATATTACACTATTTCAGGTTTATGTCCTTCATGTGAAATCTAAATCGGCCAAGTTTCATGTGAATAACAGTTAAGAACACTGAAAGATTTGAATTCGAAAAGGTTACGGACACTACGGACATAAGGGCATTAAATTGTATTTAGCAAATGTATTTCTTTTTAACTGATAAAAATATTACTGTTTATGCACATTATTTACGAATAACAAAGCATGGGTCGTGAGATAAGAAACATTAACTATTTTGAAAAATGGTGTTATATAATCCTATCTGAAAATTCACTTTTTCACCTAGGTGAGACTTTTTAGCACTGATATCATGTTTTCGCCGAATAAGGTCTTGATGGAGATCACTAGACATCTCTGAGTCATCAGCTGAGAAGTCCTGCACTATACAAAACAAATAAATACTTCTAGCGTGCAGAATACACATTAAGGATGTGTACAGACACACACAGCATACATTTTACACGTGTAAATGTAATATACGCCTCATGGACAGAAAAAAAGCCTGCTATTATTAATAATAGAGCTGTATTAGATAGAAATAGGGACTCGAGACACATTAAAGAGTCAGCCCCATACCACACCATCCTACCCCCCTGGCCTCCCCTCCTCTCCCAAACCCCAGCAGCTGACTTCGTGCCATGTGCACTCCTCTCAGATCATGTCGTTAAATTTGAGTCGCTGGCACTGGGCGTTTCAGTGCCGAGGCCAGACAAGCTGGAGACAGGCAGCTCCATATTTATACCCCTGCAGGAGGCCCTGTCAGCTATCTGCTATAATTAGCCACAAGGTAAACAGTTAAAAAGATTTCTCATAGTGCTAAAGGGATAATAAAAATGGAGGAACCCCCGTACTGCCCTCCCTTTATACCATATTTGTATAGAAATATGTATACACTCTGGGTTTCTGTCTACAAACACAGAAGAAAAAGTTTAAATTCTTTTTCGAACGCTGGGGGGTGGGGGGTGGTGGTGCTGGTGGTTTGGCCAAACCTGTTGTGCAAAATATTTCCCAGAAAGCTCCAGAGTAAACAAGAGGCACAAGCAACAATTGTCAAGAGTGTGATCATAGGGGCTGAAATCTGTACAATCAGAAATAAACACATTTGCGCACAAACACACACACACATACACAGACACAAATTGTGATTTATAGCCAAACTTTCTTACAAAAGCTCCTCTGTGAGACTCAGACTCTGAAAAAGTTGTTAGAAGTTTCATACCAAAAGATTCCCCCTAATCTTTACTACCACTATTTGTATAAGATTAATATTCTTAAAAGAGAAGAAGCTGATCTCATAAGGATAAAACTTTCTCATCAAAGTAAGAAATATAAAAAATATATGTGGAACCCATGATGTACCTAGTGATCTGGATTTACGTATTAGCTTGACTTCAGTAAACAAATTACTCGCTGATTAATCAGCCATGCTGTTTCCACAGTTAGACTACCCTCACTAGCATCCTTTCTACCAATAACAAACACTCAAGCTTAGGGTTATGTTTTGAATTTGATATTTACTTGAGGTCAACTCTTTTCAACCATCTATCCAACTGCAAACGCTAAGTGTCCCCAGAAGAAATCAGACCGCTTACCCCAGCGTTGGTAAAAGCCTGTTGATTTTTAACATTGTCGCTGGTATCCTTTGGCAAGTTGGGCTCTTTGACACCATTCCCTCGAGACACGTGTATATGCACATGTGCCCCTCCGTTCACGCAACTGAGCTGTTGTGTGTTGGACATATGACATGATATCCCAGTGCTCGAGAAGGGCACCTCAAGGGAAATACTCCTCTGCAAACCTCGGGGAAACCAGATTTCCCGAGACGCGTTGGATTCGCCGATAGTCGGATACGTGTGGTGTCTCTTCTCGGTCGATAACTTCCCTGTGGGAAGCACACACGCCGAGGTGCTACGGTACAGCTTCGGATTACGGTTCCCAAGCTTTGTGTTAGCTTCCTCAGACTTTTCTGAGGATTTAGAGCAGTCGATGCTGACCACAGTTCTCGTCGTGTTTCCTTTCCCAGGTGGAAGCGGGGGCTGGTTTGTAGGGTGCACCAGCACACCAGAGTGCCTTTCGGGTTGTTCGGATCTTACCGACAAGTCATTTGAAACGCTAAACTGCAGAATGGGCCTGGCATCCCGAACCTCAGTAGGCTGAGCATAGGTGCTCTTAGACAGTCGAACTCCATTCACCGCTGATGCGATGGAGACCTTGGGCTCGTCTGCAGACACATCTGTCGGCGAAAGCTGCAGCTGGTGCGAGGTCTGAAAGGGTCCTCGGGTAGACGTGGGGAGCAGCGGAGCTGCCACGGGACTGACGGGTGAAGCTGGCGGTGTGGTGCAGGGACTACGTGGGAAAATGACCAATGATGAGCAGCGACGTAAGGGAGCCTTGGTCCTCCGACGGAATGCGCCTTTATCGTGGGACATCTTGCGCTCGGCAACATCCGAATCGAATATGCTGTTGCTGCTACAGTAGCCGACATCGCTAGCAGTGCTGCTGCTACACGATCCTCCGTCAGAGCTGCCTCCAGCACCGCCATCGCAAATCCCGTGGTCCGTTTCTTCTCCACCGCCACCACAAATTTCTCCATCCAAATTCTGCCTGCTGGAAGACTGCAAAGAAATCTGCAGTGTGCTCTTCCTATTCCCAGCGCTGCTGTTCACTTTGGGTACAAATACAGTAGTATGCCGTTGGAGGCTGCCGTAATCTGGTGACAGAGGTGGCAGACCGAGAGCCAGTTGCCCCGGAGTCACTTTCATATGAAACGAGTTGGGGTGAGGCAGAGGGTCCGCAGGGCTCCGAGCAGGTGTCCCAAGCCCGTCCTCTACCTCATGGCTGCAGCTTTCAGACAGAGGGTCAGTGTTGCTTCTCCTCGCGGCAAAATGCAGGCGCAGACGGCGTGCCATTTAGCCTGACCCCTTAATTCCAAACAGACATAGTGAAAAAAAAACTGCTAAGAGCAGATTAAAAAAGAAAAAGAGAAAGAAACAGCAGAAGGCGGTGAGAGGCAGTGCAACTGTTCCAAGTCCCACGCTGTGATTACAATCGTTAACGTTTGCACATAGCCAAAATAGCTCCAGTGACAAGTTGCATTCCTCCTGAGGTTCCTCCAATGCTAATGGCCAGTGCAGGTCAAATGTGCTGCACAGAAAAGTGCTGTACAGCCTATAGCGCTCCACAGTGTGTCAGCAAACTCCCAGGTGGTCCATCTCTTTAAGGAGCTGAAACAAATTCTGGCTCAGAGTTTCCTGAAGGCAGCTGCGACGAGCAGGCACAAACACCCACTAAACGCCCCCTTCTTTCAGCACAACACTCCACAGTCAGACCTCTATCCTGCTTTAACTGCACTAATGCATTTCTGCAAAAAAATATCCAGAGCCTGAGACCTTGCCCCATCCCCTTAAAAAAGGAAAAAAAAAAAAACAGCCCGTGATCAGCACACTGCAAAAACAACAGGCTTCTGTGCATGAAGTTTTGAAAGAGAGCTGTAACTTGCCTGCCTCTGTGCCAAGCTCTGATTCCGCCAGAGCTGCAGCCTGCTCATATTTTTACCTCCCGTGGGGTTAAATTACGGCAAATAAAGAGGAATGGCTTTCGGATTTAATTTTGTATCAAACTGAGGATCAGATTTCCTAAATGCCGGTTGTGGAAATGTTTGAGAAGCCGGCAGTGGGCTTCGATGTACTGCGAGAAGGTTACAAAGTTTATAAACTCAGCGTCTGCCTTCAGCAACTCGACAGCTATTAAACTAAACACTGAAAAAAAAAAAACTGCTGCCCCGCTGGAGAAAAGAAACCTGAACTTGCCTGGAAGCTTGCTTGAGGGTTCTGACAGAAGTGTCTTTTTATTAAGGTTGAGGTTAAGGTTAAGGAGGAGGCTCTGGAGAGCCCTCTAGCTCACATGGACTCGAGCCACGGCGCGTGTCATTTTAGCAATGCTGCAGCGGCCAGGGACGGCCCGTTCATCTGTCAATGCCATTCCAGCAACATCAATCAGAAACAATTTCATGTGGAGGAGTTATTTCAGAGTCTGTAAACAGTCCCTCGGCATACTAAACCGAGAGGAACAATAGTCGGGGAAGCGTTTGAAAAGATCTGCAACTAGTAAACTCAATTTCGTTCAGTTTAATTACTGAATATTTTGCTTCACAACAAACAGAAATAAACAGAAATATCATTCATTGACTGTTATCGCAATCCCGATCTGGAAAAATAATTGCAGTATGCAACAGGAGTTAAGATTTCTACCCACTTTATAACTATTTTTGTATTTGATCCCCCACAGCTCTTCCATCTTTAATAATACATGACGTTCAACCACAATCTTATCTGTAATAAATTTTATTCTCTATATTATATTATTGTACATGTACAGTACAAAATATTACTTTATTAGTAATAGCTGTACCTCTGATCACTGCATTATCATAACTCTTAGAGCCGGTAAATTTTGAGTGAAAGGTTGTAGTTTGTGCATATTTTGGAGTGACAACCAAACTGTATGATTATTTTTTTTTTTAAGTGAAGACAATTTTTGTGTCATAATTTTGTCGTTATTTATTTTAAGTGACAGTTCTCTCTCTCTCTTTAAGTTTATCAATGACAACTCATTTATAATAAATGTTTCTTGAGGGATAACTGTGTAATTTCAGTAAATGACAGTTTTGCATAAGTGTGTGTAATAAATCATACATTTACTGTGTTTAGGTAATTAACAGTTTTTGTGTCATTTTAAATGATAACTTAAATATTTAATGTAATGAGTGATTAATGTTTTTTTTTTGGTGAAATTTAAAAATAATTAACAGGTTAATATGTAATTTTGAGTGAAAATTTAGCTGTGTATTTAAGTGATAACTCAGATACTTAGTGTAGTTTTGTGTAATTTTAAATGATAATGCAGAGTTTTGTGTAATCATGAGTGATAACTCATATACAATGTGAATGATATCTGTCTTTTTGAAACAGTTTTGTTGTGTAATTTTGAGTAATAATTAGTTTTTTGTATAATTTTAAATAATAACTCAGTTTTTTGTGCGTATTTGAGTGATGACTAGTGATTAACACTTGATATGTTTTTGAACGATATCTCAGTCTCTGTGTAATTTTGAATGAAATACTTTTGTGCAATTCTGAGTAATAACTTGTTTATGTGCTTTGCTCTTTAGTGAAACTCGTAGCTTTTGTGAAATTCTGAGTGATGACACGGACTTGTGTAATATTTCATCTTTTGAGTGACTTTTGAGTTTTCATGTAATTTGAACAGGAAACTGAGACCCTCGGTGTGGTTTGGAGAGGTAACTTGTAGTCTTCGTGTAGTTTCTCGCTGTTGTTGTGAGATTTGCAGTGATAACGCGAACATTTCCTGAGTCATTACTCAATAGGTTTTGTGCAATTATGAGAGATAACAATAAATACACATCTTTCTAATGACAGCTCCCAGTTTAATGGAGTCATTTTACATGATAATCTGTCATTTTGTGAAATCTGGAGTGATAACGTGTACATATGTACTGAAGTATTGCTTTTGTGTCATTGTTTTGTTTTGTTTTGATGTCAGTCTGAGCAATATCTCATGGTTTCTGTAATTTTCAGAGCACTTGATGTATGTTGATTTTTTTGCTACCTGGCTGCAGGTGTGCACTCGTGCCCTCTCTCTCTCTCCCTCTCTCTCTCTCTCTCTCTCTGACACACTCCTATGGTGGAGCGCTGCTGTTTGTGAAACCGAACACTAGTTCTATTATCCGGCCGTTATTATTCGAAACCATTCACAAGCGCTTTAACAAACGAACTCCTGTAACACTCCAACAACTTTTACAGCATTACTTTCACCCTGGTAACACCACCCCTGGGTATATTTCATTTCCAGTCCCTGCAGGTTTATTACAGCAAGCTGCTAAAAAGCCATCCTTGTCCATTGACTGCGAATTATAGCCGGGGTTAGACGCTTATTATTCAGGCACGAGCCCAAAGTTCACAATGAGCCCGGGCTTTAGAGCTCAACTCCACGCGTCTCAGCTTAAACAGGGTGATTTGCGATCGCTTTGTGCCTTTCACATAAAGATCCGAGCGCGAGGTGGCAGATCCCGGATCGGCATCGGCGCTCTTACTTGATAAATATTGACGGTGGTGTTATGTTTTACTGCTTTGACCTGCAGATTTGACCTTATTAAACGCAACACGGTACGGAATAAGGGCGACATTCATCAGCACCGACACCTGAGCGTCGATTCACTGAACATGATTTAATTCAAACACACACACACACACACAAAATGAGTCGACGTTATCTCACCTTTCATGCCAATGTAAACATGGCAAAGTTACAGCATGGAAAAAACACACACTTACCAAACGGTTCTCATCAAACACCTCGAGCAGGAGACGATGCTTCCGCGGATGAACCTGAAACAGAGACAGATTCTATTCTTACTTCTATTTATTGTTTACATTTTTATTACTTTAATTTCATTTCTTTATTTTTTTTCTTTCCTTTCTTCCCAGTAAATTAATCAAAGCAACTGTATAACCAAGACAAAACAACCTTCATCTGGGATTATTAAAGTTCTTTGAATCTTGAATCTGAATTTTAACCTAAATTTATAGGGAAAAAAACTTAAGGGGGGGGGGTCAAAACTTTTGCACAGTAGTGTATATTTGAGGAAATATGTGAAAAGCTGGTGCAGCATGAACTCTAAAATTAATTTGCCAAGAGAAAAAAACAACTAATAATTTTACAATTTGCTAATTTCTCACGATTATTATTTATTCCCCATTTCACGTTTTAGGAGGAAATTCTTTTGAGTCACTCGAAAAAGCTGTTGCAATTTGCAAAATAGTGAAAAAAATCTCGAAAGATTTTTGATATTTGCATGAATCAGTCTTTCCCGTAACTAAATAATGGTCTGATGCAACACTTTTGTTCGGGAGTCACCTCGAACCCTCTGAGGAGGACGAGGAGAGACCGAGACGAGTCACAGAGACGCGGCACTGAGACGTGGAGCTCAATCTTACACCCGCAGGAACAGATGAATAGATCTATGTGGTGACTAAATGTAAAAATGAGATTCTCTCAAACTAAATACGGAACAATATGAGAAATTCTGAATTATTATAAGAATCTTTTATAAATAGACGCTGAGGATTAGATCACACAACAGTCTGAAATGAGTCAGTCATGGGTTTGGTCTATGGTTTCCTTCTGTGGAGTGTCTTTTAGAATCAGCTGGTGTGTGTGTGTGTGTGTGTGTGTGTGTTTGCTGTAAATGGACAGTGACTCATAACAGCACTCGCCGGCAGACAGACTCGGGTCTGTTTTAGCTCTGCAGTGAGCCGGGGACTGGAGACCAGCATGAGCATCACACTCACGGCAGTGTGTGTGAGTCCACAGGATAGAAAATAATTAACTGCTAAGTGGGACGTGTTTGTGTAGCGGCGCTCAGACCCTGAGGATTTCTCTTCGCAGCTCTCTGGCGCACAGGCAGAAAAACACTCTCACACACACCTTATTATTATTGTGATAATTATATGCATGAAGTGGCCTAATGTACATGTGGGAAAGCGAGAATACTGATACGTGCGTGCGAAGGTTCACATGTAACACTCAGTACTGTAAATAACAGGTACAGGGTGGAGTCTGGTGCCGAGCACATTTGTCCACAACTTATTCTATTCTAAGCATTCCTAGATTACAGATATTAGATAACGAAAAACCAACCAGACGCAAGAATTCAAAAGTGCCATGATATCACACGGTATAATACATAGATCATGCATTCTCAAACTTAACAACTCTGCGGACCATTTAAAAAATCTTCTGCGTCACAAACAAACCTTCAATCACAACACACGAGAGTAAATGAGGAATATCACAAGTGTTTAAATCACATGGCTTTGTTGTTATTAGTTCTAGTTATGTTTGAAAATTAAATACATAATCAAAGACATTTTTCAGGAATTTAAACCTAATTAAAAAAAAAATTTATTATCATTTTTATTTATTTATTTGGTATAAATGAACTCCGCTGCACTACCCTTATGGCCCACTAGGTGGCTGCCTAGATTGGGAAACACTGATCTATAATAAATAGTATAATAATTCTAATTTTCTTCAATTGTTATAACCTATTCAGTCAATAATAATAAAATCATCTTGTAAAAGTGTTGTTTTATCTTCCAAATTGCTGACTCTGTCCAAAAAAATAAGTGGCAAAATTATTGGCACCACCGAACAGATTTTTTTTGTGCACTTTTTTTTTTTGTTTAAAGAAATGCCGATATTGCTTTTTAATCTCTTGCAACTTTGTAGTCTTCTATGACCATTTCCTGTTTTACTGAGGTAACACACAGCAGAAATCCTTTTGTTGCTCAACACGATGGATAAAACAACGGCGTTCTTTAAAAAAGGATTTTGCACAGATTGTGAAACTGATTACAGTAAGCAAAAAAAAAAGAAAGAAAGAAAAACTGGTATTCAACTGACAGGGGTTTTAGAAGAAAATGAAAAGGAGCAAAGAAGTTTGCAAAGCATACAGCAAAGCTCTTGCAATGAAGTCTCATCCTTCCAACTTTGTTAGAAGAACCAGGACAGGCCTCACCAAACACTGAAATCTGGGGTGCCATTAGTTTTTTTTTGGAATCTGGATCATAATGAAAATTTGTGATACTGAAGGAAAACTTTATTTTTGTCCTAAAAAAATTAAATGAAATCAGTATAAAGTGATGAAATCAGCACTCAAGAATTTCACTCGTTCGTTGATTTATGCTGAAATGACCTGAAGTAACCTTTTGTCAGAGCTCGCCGTCATCCAAAGTTCTCCCTGCAACTGAATCCCTTACTCACCACACCGACTCTGACCTGACCTTTGACCCATGTGACTCAGGCTGGTATTTCTCTATCAGCGAGAGGTCTGGAATAAAAGTGAATTTATTTATTTTACAGTATAATCCTTTTCCTGCCTCTGTATACAGGAGGAGTGTTATCCCGGACCGCCATCGCTCTCTGCACCTGCAGGACGTGTTTTCACAACACAACAGCTTCACGCAGGACCTCAATTAAACCGTACAAGGACTGGAAACTTCCCCTTGTTCTGATCAGAGGGAGATCAAGTTTGGTGAAAGAATGTGATTCCAAGACCTTCATCATACCCACAGTGAAGCATGGTGGTGGGAGCATCATGATTGCTTTGCTCTCTGGAAGCAGGACAAGACTTGGACTTTCCACCTCATTAGTTCGGTTTATACAATAAATATTCATATAAAAACTTCTTCAGTCGGCCTGAAATCATTTACACTGGAGGCTATATATATCCAATAAAGCATGCATAAAGTATTTAATTAGAAGGTATGTGCAAAGTGTTTAATCTGTAGGAAATATAACAGAGAAATAAAAAATAAAAGATTTTTCCTCAGATGTCGAGGGGCCTCCTATAAATCCCGCATTCTGTGTTATGATTGGTTCAGTCTCATCTGATTGTTTTTTACTATGTGTGAAAGCCAAGCCAATCAGTGCCTCTTTCTCAGCCTGAAACCTGGTGGATGAAGGTCTGAAGTAAAGACGGATGGGAGAGAGTTGAGAGAGTTTACTGATCAGGATCGGAAGCAAAACTTAATGTCACCTAATGTAACCCCCACATTCCAATAAGAGAGAAACCATCTGGCGCGGTGGTGTAGTGGTTAGCGCTGTCGCCTCGCACCACCAGGGCTCGTTTGCATGTTCTCCCCGTGCTTGCTGGGTTTCCTTTGGATTCTCCGGTTTCTTCCCACAGTCCAAAGACGTGCAGATTAAGCTAATTGCTGTTCCCAAGTTGCCCGTAGTGTGTGCATGTTGACCGGAGGTCCTACCACAGTTGTAAAATGAGGATAAATACTATGATCACCTTTGGCCTCCACTGTCCCTAGTTGGACTACAGAGGTTCCTAAATGGATGGATGAAATGAACAAATTATCAGTGATTTACACTACCTCATCTGAAAGAGCCGGATCTGCTCAGACTGTCCTGATTGAGGGCTTTTCAACTGCGCATTTTTTTATTCAAACTGGACAATTAGTCCCATTAGTACTGTAATGGAATATTAGTGTCCATGTAAACTCGCCTATATTATAGGAGAATGCTGTTTTACTAGCCAAGGAAATAAATCTGGGGATAATACACTACCAGGCCACAAACAAAAACAAACAAACAAAGGCGCCATTTCAAAAGGGTAAAATTATTGGGCTGCACCAAGCAGAGAAAACAACTAAGGAGATTTGAAATGACTGGAACTCGATTAAGAAACCCTTTGACACGTTATCAAAACCTGAAAGGATAGTGCTGAACCATCAACGTGCAACAAGGGTTAGGGCTTAGGGTCAAACCTGAGAACCACCAAGTTGCCAACTGTTGGGCCCTTGAGCAAGGCCCTTAACCCTCAACTGCTCAGATGTAAAAACTAATTAGATAAGATTTAAGTCAAAAATACTCAAATGTCAACTTAAACACTTTTTGAAGTTGCATAAAATCAAGAGTAAAAACATACTGAATTTATATTTATGTTTAACAGTGAAGGTTTCCAAATATAAACACACACACAATGTGATGAGAACTCACAGGATTGGGACTAAACAGCTGTGTATCCATAAGAAAACCACTGGTTAGTGAGACTCAACACAAACAAAGCCTTTGGTTTGCTCGGGAGCTTAAAGACTGCACTTGAAGCGATGGGAAAAGGTCATGTGATCATCAGGGTGCAGAGAGCATAGTGTCCACTGTACAAGTCTCTGGAGACAGTGTTATAATCTGGGGTTGATCAGCTGCTCATGTCGAGGCTCAGCAACGTTATGGGGCAATAAAGTGAAGTCAACTGCACAAACCTCACTACCTCATCACCTCACTACCTCACTACCTCACCACCTCACTATCTCATCACCTTATCACCTCATTACCTCACTACCTCATCACCTCACTACCTCATCACCTCATCACCTCACTATCTCATCACCTTATCACCTCACTACCTCATCACCTCACTATCTCATCACCTTATCACCTCACTACCTCATCACCTCATTACCTCATCACCTCACTATCTCATCACCTCATCACCTCACTACCTCATCACCTCATTACCTCATCACCTCACTATCTCATCACCTTATCACCTCACTACCTCATCACCTCACTATCTCATCACCTTATCACCTCACTACCTCATCAACTCACTACATCATTACCTCATCACCTCACTACCCCATCATCTCATTACCTCATTATCTCATCTCATCACCTCACTACCTCATCACCTCACTACCCCATCACCTCATTACCTCATTATCTCATCACCTCATACCGCAGAGATCACAAAGCTGTAACTGCAAACAGAGGCGTTTCTAAACAGTGGTTCTGTGCAATGACTGAATTCATTTAAAATATATTTATGAATAATCTTTATGAATAAATAAAAGCAAAAATATTAACATTTTTATTCCCCACTTACAGTAACTGTACAGCTTTTTCCTTTATACAGCTCAGGCTTTATGATGCAGTT
>JAOVVB010000033.1:1275901-1286864 GCA_028570985.1 Heterobranchus longifilis
TATTATATTATATTATATTATATTATATTATATTATATTATATTATATTATATTATATTATATTATATTATATTACATTTTAATGTTTTATCTAGCACTGTGTAATAGTTCTTGCTCCTTTGAAAAAGTTTGTTTTTCCAAAAGTTGCAACATGGAAATATCTCGTTTTGTCATCAAACTGTTCATTAACAGACAAAACATAAATTTCAGTGTAACATACAGTATTGTTATTTTATCCTGATATACAGTGGTGCTGGATTAAACACGGTTCCTTAGTCAAACTGTTATCACAAAAATCCGTAAAATCCATGAAAAGTAAAACTCATAGCAATTGTGCATAACCGAATCATTCAGACGGAGGTGGACATATGGCAAGACGGTGTGTTTGCTGAAGGAACGGGTTATGTTTCTAGAAGTCAGTGATTCAGTGCTCTCATGACTCAGCCAGTGTGATTTAGAGAAACAGTCTGACTGTCAGACCTAGCCAAGACCTCGCTCTTCAACACGGTGAATTTTCCACTATTAATATTCAGAGGTGGATTCAACGATGTCAGGTTTTCCTTAAACAGCACTCACTTTCATTTCACTGAAAGTTAAGGACGACAGCTTGTTAAATCCCGGTGGAGATGTTTTAACAAATCCTTCTTTATTTTCCAGTTGGATAAATATTTATGGTTGTGCACATGGCAGATGGCTGGAGCCTCGGTCTCTGTTCGGGTTGGGAAGGTGTGAGCATCTGTTTTCTGTCCGTTGGCTCTGGTTCATTAGAGAAGCAAAGCCTGCTGGGGAAAGCATTTACAGTCCACAATTTCCCAAAGCGAACGCACTTAACAAGCAAGGCTGTGGTTGTTCAACTTGAGTGCATAAATTCAAAATAATAGGAAAAACTCCAGAAAACACAAAAGAGCTGAAGAAAAAGTTGAACCTAAAACATTTTCATGTGACCTTTTAGCCTAATTGATGATAAATGCTAAAATATGATAACCAGCTAGGTTAATTACCCAATAACAAGAATATGTCCATTACCAACAGATGGGTGTACTGTATACAACATCAAACATTATGCATAAGATCGGAGGTGCATGCTAGATTAGCCAAATTAGTTTGAGACCGTATCAAGCTTTATACTGAAAATAAATCAATAAATTAATAAATAAAACTGTGATTGTTTCTGCAACTAGGCAAGACCCAGTTAATGCCAAAGAAGAAAAAAATTAATCATAAAATAATATACATACAATATTTTTGTATACGTCTTTTTTATAATATGAACAGGCCACTGGAGGAATATGTTTATACTTTAATATGATGTGCAGTTGTGGGAATTTGGATAATTACTGTAGTGATTTGTATTTTTCATCTGGCGACCATTATTTTAAGCATAGCTCATACAGTGAGAAGCTTCTCATTTCTAAAACAGCTGTGTTGGAAGACATATCCCTTGTAGGTGTTTCAGAAGGGTCTGCCTCAAGCAAAGAAAACAGCTAAGGAGATCATTCAAAAGACTAGAACTGGGTTAAGAACTGTCCAACACATCCAGAAGAAACATGGACTTAAAAAGAAATCATGAATGATCATGATCCCATGCAAAATCATAAGTGAAAGTAAGAGCATTTCCATTTCCATATGTACACAATGTGTCTTCATGTTTTGTGAGAAAAAAGGCTTCAGTTTGCTAGGGAGAATAATGATTAGACTTTGGAGCAAAGGAAAAAGGTCATGAGACCTGATTTGTCCAGATTGACCAGATAAACCAAGATGGCGCCGGTGAGGTCAGACTGCTCCAACCCCGTTTTCTTTGTTTTTGTTTTTTAAGTTAGTTTTCAGCGTTTTTAAAACTGGCAAATTCATCACCATTGAGCACATTAGGTATGATAGAGACACTCTTGTTTCTATTGGTATACAATGTACTCACAATTCAACTTTTTTTTTTTACTTTATCCCCCTTTTTTCCGAATTTTTCCGACTTTCTAGAGCCGTCATTAATGTGGGAGCACTAGTACCTCTCATCCCTCCCCCTGAGAGAGCTCGGCCAATCAGCTCTCTCTAGGCCTCCGGCTGTGAGAGGTTAACAGCATCACCCGGGGATCGAACCACCGATCTCCGGATGATAGGGCGAGCGCTTTACCACTGCGCCACTCGGAGGCCGGTATGCCTAATTTTTAAGGACACCAGTGGTCTACTGGCTATACCCATAGTCAAGTCTAAAACAAGTCTAAAGACTAGCTGAGATCAAATCAATGCTAAGTCTTAAGTGGGTCTAGAAGTCTTTTTGGATGGAATTATTTGTCCAAATTTGTGTATGTGTGAAGAAAGCTCCATGCTTGAAGTTAGTGCATGATACATGTGTACAAATGCACCAACTCTGAGTAGACACCTAAGCCAGGAACATTCAGGAGCATCTTATTCAAGTCACTTTGTCACCTGAATCAATAATTACATTTTCCGGCTAAAAATCCTGTGGGCTATTGATTTCATTAGGTTTTGTGCTATTGCAGCATTTGCTAATTTAATACTGTCTGAATAAGAATAATGAATAAAGGTTGGCAGTTCGTGGAGAAGTTGGGAGTCACCATAGACCTTGTATACCCAAAGAAGAAGAATAGACAAATAGACAAGTTAGGAGTCACCATAGACCTTATATACCCAGAGGAGAAGAGTAGGACAAAACAAAAAATGAAAAACATGGAAGGCTCTTGAAGAGCTACTGCAATAGTCACTAGATGAGTGAACATTTGATCTCTGTTAAGATTCAAATTTGAATGAACTGCTAGTTCTGTTCACTGGTACCGGGCCACACCGATAGAATTTAAAATTGTTCTCTGATGACTGCAGTCACTCAATAGTTCAGGACTTAAATTCCTACAAAAAATTTTCATGTGAACCTTCAATAACAAAAGACTCCTTCTTAATTTCAACATCTCTTCTGTTATACTGAACTTCCATCCTCCTATCACACAATACGACTGCAGATTAATGCCTACTACCCATTATCACCCAAATGACGATGGGTTCCCTGAGCTGGTTCCTCTCAAGGTTTCTTCCTATTGCCACCTCAGGGAGTTTTTCCTTGTCAACGTCACTCTCAGCTTGCTCATAAGCGACAATCTGATCATTTTGATTCATAGATATTTTTGTCGCACTGTCGCCTTGCACCTCCAGGATCTGGGTTCGATTCCCGGCCAGGCTCGATTACTGTCTTTGTGTGCATGGAGTTTGCATGTTCTCCCCCTGCTTGGTGGGTTTCCTTCAGGTTCCCTGGTTTCCTCCCACAGTCCAAAGATATCCAGGTTAGGCTAATTGGCATTCCCAAATTGCCCGTAGTGTGTGTGTGCCTTGCGATGGATTGGTACCCTGTCCAGGGTGTACCCTGCCTCGTGCCCTAAGTCTCCTGGAATAGGCTCCAGATCCCCGCGACCCTGAATACAGGATAAAGTGGTATAGAAGATGAGTAAGTGAGATATATTACCCATTCATGAACTGCATACCTCTTACCCACACTTCTCTCTGTATCGATTTTGATGGTCTATAAAATTAAGCTAACGTTGCAAGCTACTCTACTTAAAATAAGTTTAAAAAAAACAAACATTTCTGGAGAGGCTCTTTTAAAAAATTCCCAAATGGTGATACAAAAGATTTTGAAAAAAAAGAATCATGAGTTTATGACAACAGGTGATTTACATGCTCCAAGCCTGCTCTGTATAATAGATGCAGCCTTAAAAGTATGTTTGAGACCATTTCAACTCCGACATTCTGCATTAAAATCAAGGCTGAGTATCCTGAGATCACCACAAAAGCATTGAAAGCCCTGCTTCAATTTCCAACAACCTACTGTATATTTGTCTGCAGTGATAGCAATGAAAACAAAATTATGGAGCAGACTGGACATAAGGAATGCACTTTGGATGTGATTGTCTCTCATCGCTTCTAGATATTAAGCTCAGGGGTCAAAATGATTTTGCATTATGGTATGTTATATTTATTTACAGTTTGTTATGCTTTGTTATGAGCATGTAATGGCTGGTCAATGGAAAACTATCTTACATAAAACTTGGATACAACTGTTCTGGGGACTTTTATAGAGAAGGAATCTTTATCGACATCCTGTGGCGAACCATTGAAAGTATTGCCATATGAGGAATGAGGACTGAGTTAATATAGTTAAAGGAAGATATCAGAAAACACTAACAATCTGATTAATTGAACAGACAGACAGAGCCTGGGAATTGTGATTGACTAAATGATTATATTAAACTGTATGTAGTACAAATGGACATGCACACTTGTACACTTGTACAAGAACACTTGGTCATGGTCAATGAAATCTCCATCACTCTTTCTCACTCACACACTCACTAAATGACAGCATGATGTTGCTTTCATGTTGTTCAAGTTTGATAAATCTCACACAACTTTCTTTCCTAATTAACCTTCTTAAGGCTGTGATCTAAAATTAAACAATAATCCAGTATTTTAGTAGCCATGAAACATCACAAGAGACACACTGAAGAGGTGATTTCAAACCTGAGCTGTAAGAGTGAAAGCAGAATTCCTCATAAAAACGATTAAAGGTTAGAGGTTAAAAAGTTTAATAATAAACATGTGGATAAATCACAAGTGTTTTTTTTTTGTCAGCAACAAATTCACCCTTGTGGCAGTTTGAGGGCAAAGGCTGATTAATGAAGACAGATTTTATAATAAAGAAAAAATTAGGTTCCAGTTAGAAAATTGCACATTTTTGAAGCATTGTATTTCTACCAAATGAAACAAATTTATATTATACTCTATTATATATAATACAATACTATATTATACCATATAAAAATAATGTCTTGCTAAATGTGCACCTTTTGTTATGTAAAACCTCAAACATAAATAATGGTAAAAATGGAAGACTTGGAGAGCTCCAATGCATTTCTCACCCTTTTTTTCTGTATCATCTATGCCAATTTTCTCCCCATAATATCTAGACAGAACGTTTCTGCATTAATTCAGTGCTTGCAGCTGTTCTACCCAGTGGTGAGTTACAAGTGGTCTGCATTTTGGTCTGCATTTAATTGATTGGGCATGATTTGGAAATCATCACACCTTACAGCTGACAGTGCATACTGTATCAGAGCAAAAGCTATGTGGTCGAATTAACTGCATACAGAGACAGCACATTCATCTAAGGTCAGTCTATGCAATGCTCAGAGAAAAAAAAACATCTCAAACCCTACAGGCCTCATTGAGCATGTTCAATTTTAAAGTCTATGACAGCACATTTAGAAGAACGATTATATTTACGATTATAAATACGATTTATTTGCAATGCCTCCTCTTTTAAAAAGAACATGGAAGCATGACTGGGGTTCACAGAACTGCATCCAAACAAAGCAAAATGCTTCTGGGACAATGTCCTACGAACAGATGATACCAAAGAGGAGTCGTTTTAGCACCCTGTCTTAGTTTCCTGTTTAAAATGTAATATTAAAATTCTGGATCACTTAACCAAAGCTTGTTTAACAACCTTGTTTTAAATTCATGTCTTTGTTCTAACATGTATTTGATTACATTTTAGTTGGCAGTTTGTCCCCATGTCTGTTTTTGATAGGGACACAAAAACCTAAGACTTAAGTTTTCTTAAGTAGGCTCCCAGTCACCGAACTACAACCCTTCATTATCCATTAACTGCTGGGATGTTGTGTTCATAAGTTGGATGAGAGAAAAAAAAAGAAAAGTGACTTTATTTATTTAGTTAATAAGCCACTGATCCATGATCCTCTACACAAAGACAAAATTTAATTGTGGCTGTGATGGGAATGAAAATGAAAAAGCTTTATGTTGCAATACACAAACTGTGCATTCGTATCCCAATATACTGTATTTCTTCTCTGTGAAGGAGACACAAATCCCAGTGGCAATGCTGCTGGACATAGGAAGTCATAAAACTGTCAGAACTACAAAACTTCCTGTCAATCTGTTGATTAGGTTTATTCTTATCTGTCCTAAATTTCCATCTTCTACAAGAGAGGCAACAATATATGTCACTCATTCCCCCATCTATCTCTCCACCTCTCCCTTTCTTTTTTCTCATTCTCTGTCCCTCTGTCTATCCTTTCTGTTAACCTTTCAGCAGTCCTATCTAATCCTCCATGCTGTCGACTTCACTTTGTGTCAGAGCTGGAGTCAGCATTTACGTTTCGACTGAGAAGACATCTCCAATTAGAAAAAAGGAAGAACATCAGAGACTATCCTATTTTTTTTTTTTTCATTTACATTTTGGACACAAGGGAACAGCAAAGCTGTCATGTCACTGTACTGGGTTTTTCCTTCTATCTTATTTATCACTGTCCAAGTGTCTCGATAATGTGTTGTTTGATTTAATAGCCATGTCAAATGTCTATTTATCACAGTAATACATTTTAAAGATAGGAAACATAAAATGGAAAAAGGCAGTCCCACTGAAGGTTTAAAAAAAGAAAATGGCATTAAAATATACATTTATGCCTCATAAATCTTTTACTAAAGGCATTGTGGAACACACAGGGGCCAATTATTCACAGAGCCCATGAGATCTAGAGATACTGTACATTCTAGAATTGTTGCTAGGAAACGCTGCTGCCAGCAGTCAGCAACAGTTTCACTGAATCTCACACTTGCTTACAAACACACAATTTCAGCATTTACAGTTACTGGAATTACAGTAAATGACATCGTCCATGCTGCCATTCAAAAGCAGAGCTGGGATCAATAGAGTATTTTGATTAATGTTGAAGGAGGGGTATTTAAATATAGGTCACTTTGGGAGTTGGTTCTGTTTCAGGCACATGTGCCTGCATTGACTTACTGCTTTACCAGACTTCTTCTGGGAAACTAGAAGTTTGTGGAAATCCTGGAAGTCCTTTTGTACAAGGTTTTAGCTTGATATGCATCTCAAATATCCATCTATTTCTACTAGTAAAGGTTGTTTTTGACAGGGATAACAAAGCATTTCTGTAAGTCACTCTGGATCAGAAAAATTGCCAAGTGCTATATTTGTCTAATTACTGTAAATATAAACACTTTGACAGCAAAAATGCTGCGAGACTTTTACTCATTTTGGCAAATTATTGTCCTTTGACACACACAATTGTCCATAACAAAATGTTTAATTTGAAATCTGCTAGCGTATATAAACTTATTTCAGAAGCTTTAAACTTCCAGGGACTAGGCAAACCCTGACACATTGGAGCTGTATTGAAGAGCAGAAGCCAACATGTGACAAGCCAATCGCATCGCTTCTTTCAGTCAAGGTGAAGCAAAACTACCTCCTGTGCAAAACAGTGCTGTGAGCGAAATACATGCATTACGTTGCTTTTTGGAGAATGTTGCAGCCAAGAAAAACACTCAGTTACTGATGTTGCATTAATTCCTGAAGTAATAAATTGCAGGTATGTGTTAATCTCTAAATGTTTGTGACACATTCTGTGAAAGAGGAAATTTGGGTATTTACGATTTATAGTTTTTACTGTATTTCTTACTGTTTTTTTTTCTTTTTTAACTATTTCTACCATATTATAGTGTATACTTAACAAGATATGTAGTGAAACAACTGGGGTAAGGTTAGTTTGTTAGTTGTTACCCTGCTGTTTCACTTCAAAATTGGTACCTATATTTTCTCCTCTTGGCCCTGCTATCACATGGTCTGGATTTGTTGCATTTGGAAGCAAGAATTCCCTTATGGTAATATATATATATAAAAAAACAATGCACAACTTAAACAATGCACATAAGATTTGCTCAAAATAGACATAAGGTGCACATTTTGTGTGTGGGAAGCTGTTGCTTTTGTTTTGTCAGGTCCACTACTCCTTTTATGATATAATCTGAGAGGACCACTGACTTATACAGTATGCAGTTGTTTGATTCACAAACAGACATTAAATGTCGGCGTACCTGTAATATGATATAGAGCTGTCATTATGTAACAAAGTAAGTCTAAATTTGGTAAAGGGTGTAGCTGGTGATACTGTATCCTTATGTTTTTGTATTGATTATAATCTTTCTGATGATTTTCAGCAATCTTTCTAATTAAAATGGTTTTGTGTACAACAAGTACAGTTTTTTCCTTGATCTAATTTGTTGCCACTAACTTGCTGTTTGACTCACTACACAATCACAGTCAAAGCATGAGCATAGCAAGTTTAAGACTGAAGCACAGGTAGCAGGTTGTCAGGTCTCAGCAGCTCTGAGTTGCTCAGCTTGGCTGTCTTTCTTATAAAACAACCAACATATCTTTGATACTAAACTGTATACATAAAGGACCACAAACACAGGTTAACAGGATTGTTGGTAATCGTCTCCCATGCTCAGTCTCAGTGCGCTGCTTCACCTGTATAGTCAACATCCGTATGTGCGTGTATTGTTTATTCTAACATTGTGACTTCATGTGTGTGGGTACGTAAAGCATTTTTTCATTTTGTGTCCAAGTGTAGTAACTGTTCTTTAGTAATTGTACTGCAACAACGCCCCCTGTGAAGAAAAGAGTTAAAAAGGCTGTAGCAATCTGACAATGTCAGAGAGCAGTGATTCTGTTAGTGTGTGTGTGTTTGTGCGCGTGCGTGAAAGTCACAGTAATCCTCCTCCTCCTCCTCTTCTCTCTCGTCTTACTTCAGCCACGATTCTTTTCAAAGGTAAAGTGCAGGTTAATTTGTTTTATTGTTTATTTTTATTTTGTATTAGTCATTTGTTTATGAATAGTTTTGGGATGTGGAATGAATCATCAGAGTTTCCATTATGTCTTATAGGGAAATTTGCTTTGATATGCAAGTGCTTTGGATTACAAGCACACTTCCAGAATGAATTATGCTCACAAACCAAGGTTTATCTGTATATCTTTTTTGAAAAGATATACAGGTATTTGAGTATACACAAAATGTATACTTAAATATTCAAAATCATTTGACCTATTATTTTGACATTTGTGCTTGTTAACACACTTGTGACTCAACTTTTTTGCTTTATAAAAAACAAATAAAAGAATCTTAAAACTGCAAAAATGTAATTGTCTCGTTTTGCCGTCAAACTGTTCACATGTGTTTTAAACAACAGTATTTTGACAAAAACCTTTAAAAAATAATGTACTGTAAAAGGTTGGCAATAAATCCCAAGTCATGTTTAAAGCTTCAGGAGAGAGTGACTCATTATTTGATAAATGGATTTATTGCTCCTTTTGCATGTTTGTACATTGGGATTGTAGAAGTTGGAATATACTAGCTTAACCAAAAGGCCTACTGGTAATCACCATTTTCAATTAAAACGGATAATCTGTTTACTTAAAAAATAAAAAAGTAAATGCTATACAGTGTAATAATAATAATAATAATAAATCAATAACTTACTAAAAGTGACTGAATATTGTCTTTCATTAGACATTTGCTAACACCCAGCAGGGTCACTGGTAGAAATCAAGATGGTAGAAATGAAGAACACATGGAGATAGTGCCATCTGCAGTTCAGAAAAGAAATTCAGTCAAAAGCTGAGTCAAAGCTATAATAAGTAAATTACCCTGTAGAATTAAACCTATGCTTTGTCTATAGGACAGACATTTAACACAGACTTATCTAAAGCCACTCCTGAGAGCTCTTGAGCAGACTTTCTTTAAGAACCTGTTGGATCTCTGTTTCATTCATCTTTCCTTTAATTTGGATAAAGTTGTCCTATTCTGCTGCTGCTGGAAATTCTCCCCATGCTGCCACCAATAAGATGAAATTAGCCAAGTGATTAGTGGCTCTTGTCACTTAATGTTTGGAGTCCATGTAATCAAACCATAGTATTTAGCATCTAGTAAGCTGGGATATGGAAATAAAATAATTTTACTGTTTAGAAATGTATATTGTGGACAAATAAGAGACTAACTTAAAAAAAAATCTAAATAAGAGCTCTTCACCTCCTGTGCTGGAGGGCCGGTTTCTAACACAATCTGTTGAGTCTTATGCTCAAACACAGCTGGTTCAACTAATCTGTTAATTACCAGGCTCACTGAGTGTGTTGAGATGTTGGTGAACAAACTGTGCTGGACACTGGTGCTACAGGGATGGAGTTTAAGTCGACAAGTATTCATTATTTTATTTTATTTTATTTGCTAACTTATAAATATGCAATGTCTGTAAATGTTTAAGAACTGAAAGTACATCATATTAAATAATATAGAATATAAATGTGTGCTAAAGGTAACAACAAAAATGTGTATTATTATTATTATTATTATTATTATTATTATTATTATTCAAGACAAAAAGTACTGTCCTGACCAATTACTCATTAATTATTATGTTTCTGCACATCATTCTTACACAGGTTTACAATCACATTTAGGAGAAATTTCAATGTCTTCCACAAGGTGGAGGCAATGCTCTGTTTTATTTTCCCTTGAGTTTGTTAATGACTTAATTTTCTTATTCGTAATAGTTAGGAATTTTTGTATATAAGTATTAAGATGTAGTTATTTGTCACATGTCCCTTACAGAACAGTACTGTATATTTATTTTTTGCATATGCCAGTTATTTAGAGTGCAGAATCAGCCAAGAGCAGATAGACTCAAGGGCCTTGGAGCATGGGTTCAACAGCAGCAGCTTCATGGTGTTGGGGCTTGAACCCTGGATCTTCTGATCAGTAACCCAGAACATTAACCATTTGAGCCACTAGAGCAACTATTGCTAATTGTGTAATCATGAGTTCATAATGCATATTATATGAAGTCAAATTAAAACTCAGAACAAGGGTCAGGTTTTTCTTTTATTTTTACTTCTCAAATGCATAAAAACAACTTTTTTACACTTAAAAACAAGCAAATAAATCTAAGAAAAATAAACGGTACAGTCATGCAGCATAGATTTGGTTTAATCTGTCAGTGATATGTTCTCATATATACTCAGCAAAAAAAGAAACGTCCTCTGACTTTCAACTGTTTTTACTTTCAGTAAACTTAATGTGTAAAT
>JAOVVB010000033.1:1328340-1340525 GCA_028570985.1 Heterobranchus longifilis
CCAAATTTCCAGTAGGTTGAGTGTGTGTGTGTGCCTTGTGATGGATTGGCACCCTGTCCAGGATGTACTCTGCCTCATGTTCTAAGTCTTTTGGGACAGGCTCCAGGCCCCCCGAGAACCCCCTAAATACAGGATAAAGCGGTACTGTATAGACAAGTGAGTGAGTGACTTAATAATAATAATAATATTTATTTATTTATTCATTTTCAGCTATAGTGTTTAAAATCTTACATGCATAGATGGCGTCTATCATTTAGCAGTGTTTACACAAGCATATAAAAGGCCACAATCGTAAAAGATAAATGCATAAATATTTATTCATATAGACACTCAACACAGATAGTTGGATAGAGAGAGAGAGAGAGAGAGAGAAAGAGTGAGAGATCTTCACCACCTGAAGAAAGTCTTCCTGATTCACGCCGCTTCATTGGCAGTGTAAAAATAAGGCAAAGGGCATCAGATGACAGATCTGTACACATTTACATTCACTTGTTTTCCACTGTACGATCGTCTTCATACAGATGTTCAGCGAAACGAGGTGAGAACGAGGCGATCCGTCGTTCTGCTTGAGTTAACACACGGCATCTGAAACACTTCGACAGTACGTTTACTCGTAAAACACATCTGTGCATGACTACATGTGCTCCTTATACACCTAAATATCTCTTACTATACTTATTTTACTCTATAGAACCATTTTAATATATTACCTCTGTATACCCTAAAGCTCTGTATCTCTTTACCTTTAGCTCTCATTCTTTTTTTTTGAAAAATACAATCAATAAGAAAATATTGTAATCTTTTCATACACAGCTGTTATGATAGCTGTAGATGAACAAAACAAAAATAATAATAATAAAAAACCTGCAGGCTTATTACAGGGTTGTTACATGGTTTACAACATGGATTAATACATTGTTACATTACTTTTTTTTTTTTAGTTAACACAACACCTTTGTTTGTTTTGGTCTTAGATCACCAATTAAACAGATAAACCAAATAACATTTCCACAGAAGATGTAAGAGGTTACACACCAGTTAAAGAGAGTATTACATGGAAGTTTCTTGTGACCATTTGGGATTTCTGCAACTGAATATGTCCTGAATTTGAGGTTTGTGACATCAGGGGCGTCAAATGTTCACACTGGCACAGACTGGCTTCTAATTCTAATTAAATGTGTTAATTTAAAATTAATTGGAGAACCATTTAAAAACTGATATAAAAAAAAATGCTCGATTGTTCCACTAGGGGTGAAGCAGAGCAATATTCTAGGCATTAACTTAGCTGCTAACAAAACGTCTTAAAGAATTAACTCTTTATCTTCATGCTGAAAAATGATGCTGTATCCATATCTTTTCCAAAATTACCTTATGGTGAGGATTTCCCAGGAGTGGGACCGCGAACACAACTTTTACATCATTTAGTTGCTGTTGATTATGCATTTGCTAACTATATTAAACAACCTTCCTAACAAGCACAATTTTGTGAAGATAAATGTTTTGAAATCTTCTTTAGTTCCATGTTGTAACCACAGACGGTATAAAAAACGAACTGGACAAACCCTCTGTGACATCACACACACAGGGTTGTGAGAGCTCTAGTCGTCACCATCTTGCCAGGGACTGACTCTGTTTAAACATTGGTTCATCCATAAGTGAGTAAATGTGCGGAATGAACAGAGCATGGCTGTTGTTCGCAACACGCCTACCTAACTCAGTTACCACTCACAACCTGGCAAGCTTAGCTTTAGCTAAGGTTAAATGCTATGGTGGCTAATGTAATGTTATATACTAATGCTGTTGATTTAACTCCCATTATCCATTCCCTACTCACCATCCCACTGTCAGCGCCAAAATGTCAAAGTTAAACTACTACAATTCCAATTAATTGGTTATATAAATTGATGCATAGCAGACAACACACCTACAATGCAACTGTCACTCATATCAGCCCATAATTATGCAGAATTGTAAGGTTTTAAACAATTTTAATGGATTTGTTAAATAAAAATTACAGTTGTCAGCACAGTTGTCAAGAACAGTAGCTCTGGCTACTGTAACCGAAACAGCTTTTTGTACCAGGATGTAAACATGTTTATTTGATTTGTTTGTTTCGATTTAGGAGCCATTCACGAAATTGTGTGTTATGGCACTTTTCACAACTGAAGGTTGCCCCTTAGTTGTAACCAATTTAGCAATTTACGCAACCCATGTTTGTATTTAAACTTAATTGCTGGCTCATTAATAGGTTCTGGAGTTCTTGATGTGCTTGGTCACTTCATTTTGGCCCAACCCACTTGACATTGGTCTAAGTGTGCTTTCATATACTAGGTATGACTGCGCCATATTGTGCCCAAGTACTACTGCCCTGCTCCCCTCTCCACCCCCCACACCCATGTTGACCAGCTTCACATTAGTAACATTGTTCAATACCTAAATACACTTGTTTTTCTACATGCTCCAAGTCAACAAGTGGCAGTATATACCTTGTTTGCTGTCTGATGGCAATCCGGCAAGTACAAGTACAAGGAAGTCAACCTTCGCACTATGACTACTATTATTGATTGTATTTTTGGGAAAACGACAAAAATGACCCTCTCCTCTGCTTACCGCAGTCCAATGAAGCCATTAGGTAACATACAGTAGATGATGTCATATTCTAAACAGCAGTCCACTTCCATGTTTTGGAATGATTAGCTTTTACAGTTGATTCGAACCGTGGCCAAGCACACCTTACCATGTTCAAGACCTACTTTTCAAGTGGACTGGCATGGCGTGTAATCACCAGCTGCATACAATGAGTTTGACACCCCTATGTTACAAGATGATTTATGATCCAATACAGGAAACTCTTATTTTGCAGCATGGCCTATTATCACACACACACACACACACACACACACACACACACACACACACACACACACATACACACACACACACACATGGCAAAACATAAAGCCATACTTATACAAATACATAGAAAAATATAAAATCCTCTGAATGCCCTTTTTACAAAAACTGAATATTATATTTACTGTTATTCTTTAAAATTTTAAGTTCCAAAGAGAGGGATGTTACTTTTAGTGGAAGAAACAGTTAAGAGGGATTCAGTATATGCAGAATTAGTCTGTTAATGGTTTTGAATTGAATCGAAGATAAAAGTCTAATATATGATCAGAATGATTAGTTTCGGTCCTGTTGGTGTTGTTTAAAGTATTAATGATTTAAAGCAGTTTGTTTCGCAGTTAGCATGGGTTAATAATACAAGGGGTGTTCAAGTTAAACCGGGACTTAAGATGAAATTTATAGTGAATGAAGGTATAAAACCACTTGGCATTTACAGAAGACTTCAAGCACAGTATGATAATGAGACTCTTAGTTGCAGGAAACATTTTAAAGAAGGTCGCATGTCCCAGCCGATATGGCTCGGAGCCCACTGCTGTCGTCCCTGTGAACATTTAGAGAACATAACCCCCGATCCTTGAAAGTCGATGGAACTTGCTGAAGAGACGCATATGTCCTTGGGAACTGTACACACAATCATTCACCAACACCACTTGCATATTACAGGAACTTGTCTGGGACGCCACATCCCCCGTACAGTCCTGACCGCGCTCCAAGCCATTTTCGTATGTGTGGGCTATTAAAGAAGTTTTTGGGAGGCCAGCGTTTCAGACATGAAGCAGGCAGACTGATCTTTCTACCTTGATGATATCCAAGCACTAGTTAAACTCTAAGTGCATTAGCTTAGAGAAATAAAGGGAGTTTTTACTCTCATAACTGTTTTCTGTTATTCTACACAATCAAAAGTCCCGGTTTGACTTGAATGCCCATCATAAATAAATGTGTGTAGCTTTTCATACACCCTCAGTTTTTGACAGTTTTGCAAATACAGCCAGGACAACAACAACAAAATATGTCACAGATTTATCAATACAGGTCTTCAAAGGGTTTGGAGTAGTTGAACATCAGGTAGTCCATGTAGTAGAAGTCATACGCCCTCTGCTTCTCTGAAGCATTGAGCTGTGTGAAGTACTGCCATGTGATCTGTGTGGAAGTCCTGGCAGCTTCAGGGTTCCTGTCCTTGAATGTGGGGAAAGTGAGGTTTTTTGGAGCTCCGGTCATGCGCAACAGGAAATTGGCTTCCTCCTCCAAAGTCTCAAATTTGCCAATAAAATCGTAGTCGAGCAAGCACGGGCTGCAGAGCTGACTCACAGGCTCCCAGTGTATGTCCATGCCCACAGGACGATGGACATCCAACAGGTAGCGGATGAACTCCTGGAAGGTGACACCGCTTCCTGTCCTGAGTGCCGATTTAGTTGCATTCACCCTGTACTTGGAGATAATAGGCTTTCCAAACACAGGATGGTAGTACGAGTTGGGGCTTTCAAACTTGTCCCTGAAGGCTGAGACCAGACGCTCCATCGGCTCCCTGACAAACAGCACCTTTGTGTAGGAGCGGAGGCGCTCGGCAATGGAGCGACGATCGAAGCTGTCCAACCTCTTTAAGTTGTTGCTGTAGTGAACAGCGTCATGTTTTATCTCTTGTGTGGAGGATGCAGCACCAGCAAGCACCATCAACACTCGCTTCCAATTAGAGCAGCCAGCTTTGGGTACCTCGCAGTAGAGCAGCTTGTGCCTGTCCTCTACATAGATACGAGACACATGGTGTGGTGTTATCGTTCGTGAGATGTTGCTCTTGTATTTGGCGCACACATCCTTGATTAGGCGACGTCGAGCTTCCTGGATACGGGACAGTCGCATCCAGTTCTCAGACGTAGAATGTGATGATGAGGATGATGATGATGATGATACGGAGGAGGAGAAGGATGAGGAGGAGGAGGAAAAGAGGGAGGAAGAATTAGACACGGGACGGATCACTGTGCTGGTTTTGAGGAGTTTCCGGTGGCGTTTGGTGATCCTCTGAGAAGCTTGATTTGGTTTGTTCCACTCAAAGGCAGGAAACTGCACTGGTGAGATGGAGTTATCAGCACTCGGTTCATCTGCTCTGTGCTGTCTGTTTGACAGACCTCCCATAGGACCACTTTTACCATCACTGTCTTGCTGGGCGCACAGTTCCTGTAGCACAGAAAAGAAAACTTATGAAGAACAGAAGGTGTGCACCAAGTATCAGATCAGATTCCTTTCTTTGGTGTACAAAAACATATGAACACACATATAAATGTCTTCCCTTACCTCCCTCATGTGCCGTGTCATACCGCTGAACTCGACCCCTGTAAGGAAGAGACAGAGAGAGACAAAAAAGGTAGTTATTACTTTGCGTAAGTTTATATTTCAAGGTTTAAAAACACCTGAAGTTTCTAAAAACTTATGCATGTGTTATGAACCAAAAGTCCATTATAACTTGTCAGAACAATGCTTCTCATCTCCATGGTTTTGTTCTATTAGCTCTAGCTCATTGAGTGTTCACAAGATGTGTAGAAGCTGATCAAGAGATCAAGAAAATCTGAAGATCTTACATTAGGTCTAAAAGCCAAAAAGTGAAAGAGTACTTTGGCTTCCTTGCATAATGTTCAGCACACTGGCACAAGGGTGATGTCACATGCCAAGCACACCTTCTTAATGGAAGGCACTGAAAATCCACAACCTTTTCCTTCGCTTCCTTTACCACAAAAACAAACTCCAAATCTGGGGTTGCATGTCCTGCTCTGAGCATTCTATACTCTGAAGAAAACCAGCCTCATTCACACTCACTCACTCACTCACTCATTGTCTATACCACTTTATCCTGTGTACAGGGTCATGGGGGGCCTGGAATCTATCCCAGGACACCTTAGGGCACAATTCAGGGTACACCCTGGATGGGGTGCAAATTTATTGCAAAGCACACACACACACGCACACACACACACACACACACACACTCATTCACACACTATGGGGAATTTGGAAATTCCAATTATCCTAACCTGTATGTTTTTGGATTGGGGAGAAAACCAGAGTACCCAGAGGAAACCCACAAGGGGAAAACATGCAAACTCCACACTCACACACACGCACACACACCCACACACAAGGCAGGAATCAAACTCGGACCCTAGAGGTGCAAGACAACAGTGGTAACCACTAAGCCACCACGCCCCAGCCTGATTCCCCACCATTTAATCATATAACCACTGGTACCTACTTAAACTTTGAGTTCTTACCTCTCTCTCTCTCTCTCTCTCTCTCTCTCTCTCTCACACACATATGCTCTGCCTTAAAGCTGCTCTCTCTTTTTCCTGTCTTAACACCCCTCAGACTTGCCCTTGCTATCCATATTCACTTTCCTGCCATCTTTTTTTTTGAAAAAAAAAAAAAAGATATTTTTTTTGAAGAGCATCAATGTTTTTCAACCAGGACATATTCGATTCCTAATGCTAGACCTAGAAAAAAAAAATTATTCATTCTAGTTTTTTTGCCCGACTGTTGCTGTAGTCAGTTCCCAGAAGGCATTGGTGCATCAGAGCGTAGGATTTGTACACAGGAAGTCTGCCATGCTGCTACATCCATCCTGCTTCTGACGCACTTGACTTTTCAAACTCTGTCTACCAAGTTTAACTTCAACTTTCTTTATTTGTTCACTGCTGATTGTCTCCTTCCAGTAGTTTCTGTCTTCCGACCTTCTGTGTTTTACCATGTTTTTGAAGTTTTCCTGTTGTTGCGAATTGCGTGTGTGGCCTGCCGTGTCAGGTTCTACGTTAAACGCATGCTCTGTGTACCGCCACACGTCGACCTTCATCCTCCGTGTCATTTACAGTGAGTGGCATTATATAACATTTCTGCGATCGTTTTGTTAGAGCACTGCGGGACGAGACCCCGCCCACTTAACGAGCGTTTTCTCTGAGCGGCATCTCAAGGTACGGCATGATTACAGTAACAGATCTGACATGTTGCACTATATGCACAAAGAAAGAGGTATTTGAGCAGCAAGCGCGTGTGAGTAGTAATTATGTGACTCAGTGGCTCAGCATCCATCATTCACAATGAACCAAGAGAGGTTGAGAAAACACTCTCACACTCGCAGGTTTATTCAGAGGAGGTCAGAGAGCATTGCTAGGATGATCGACACTGCGGTGCAGCTGCTTTATTCAGTAGGATCGAGTGCGATGTGGTTATTACTCTGGTGTAAAAGCCCAAAATGATGTTTAAACCTCTCACGCGTCTTTAACGCAGATGGTGTAAATATACGAAAGCTGTCAGTCAGCATGTTTATTTCGTCTGCAGCAAGGGTGTGTATGTATGTGTGTTAGTCCATAACAGCTCTGATTGGAGGTATAGGTGTAATGTTATTCGGTTCGGTCAGGAACACAAGCACATGTACATACCTCGCTCTCATAACTCCGTACATTTGTGTTGCTGGAGGTGATGAATGAAACGATATGCTTTATGGTGTAATACTGAACAAGGCAAAAATCACTCACGTAAGGTCGTAAATCATTTGGTGGCCCTGCGCTAACAGATGGTACATGTAGGTGTTGAGAAGACCTCATTAAATAAAGAATAATGATTATTGTACTAGAGCAAAGCTGAATTCTCAGAAGGTGTTGATTCATTTTCTAGACTAACAGCTCTTACAGTAGATCTATCTGACTGTGAGAAAAAATGATAGGTGACAAATAATGCATTCATTTGAATAAGGTATTGCTTTGATAGGTGCAACGTATTCACATGGATTTGATGGATGATGGATGGAGTAAATACTTTTTACGCCTAATAAAATAGATGATTTTTCTTTCTTCTGTTACAAAACGTGTATGAAGACTTTTAAAGAAGGTGTCTCCAGTGTCAGTGGTTTTTCCTTCGTAACATATCAACTGCACGTATTTTTCTGTATCTTCTTCAAACAACAGAAAAGTTGGCTACTGACAGAAATGTTTAAATCTGCTGTAACATATATGAAATAAGGATCTTACATACAGTACTGAGCAAAAGTCTTGACTCCCATCATTTCTTTATTTTTCACTTCAAAAAGAGCCAGACCTCCTTGTATTTTGAGAATTAATACTCCAGGCTGCATGAAAGACGTCTTTGTCTTTAATTTTCAGTCCAGTCCCTGTGTACCTGAGCAGTTTCAGAGGAATGACCTTGTTTGTTAAGACATACAAATGACGTATGAATCACTCAAGCATAAAAATATCCAGAAAGAAAGAAGTGCAGATGCTGACAGAGGTTCAGGCCGGCGATTAGTATACTGCTGATACTCAATGCTAAATGGTTGGAATAGAAAGGAGGGGAAATAAGGTTGCTGCTGAGGTTGTTGCAGGCTTTTTAGGGCACTAGCACCATGACATCATTACGATGATGACATGACTATGACGTCAAACACACACACATACTACACACACATACTACACAAACACAAATACTACACACATACATACACACACACTAAACATCTTACACACACATACTACAAATACTACACACACTACACATCCTACACACACACTATACATCCTACGCTCACGCTCACTAGACACACACGAACACTTCAAACACACTACACACACACACACACTACACATCCTACACAAACGATGATCACCCCAAGCACCTGCGCCACCAAAACGATCATCACCAAACCCGGCCCACACTGAGTGACATGATCAAAAGGCACACAGGTTGTGCGGTTGTACAATGGCACAGGTACTTGGGCCTGCTGATTGTTGCTTGCAACTATATTTTCTTATTTTATATTTAGGCACTTTGCAGCTTGTCACAGAAAAAAATATTTGTTCCCATTTCTTTAATACAATCTACATCATTGAATTGAATCTAATATATGGAATAGGGGGTCAATACTTTTGCACAGTATTGTATCTCGTGGACATTCCAGAGCATTAACTGTAACTGGCAGTGCAATACTTCTAGTGCAAAAAAAAAAAACAAAAAAAAAACTTTGGACCATGCTGTTACGGGAAATTAAGAGCACATCACGTCATCCGAGTCTGGGTTTTGTTCAGCTGTGTGGTACTGTAGGCATTACACATTACACTGATTTGCTATTAAAATAAAGATAATTGTCAAAAGATTCAAGACATCGGTTTTAAACCCAAGGTGCATTTACATGGACATTAATATTCCATTGATAATCATCTGAATTATTGCTCACTTAGAATAAAACTGCAACATGTCATCACTTCAACTGGGACAGTCTGACCCCGGCCGGCCCGATCAAATACAATTTCAGTGGGAAGGTGTTTGTGAGGTAGACCATAATCTGTTTAGTAGGTACATATTAGCCATGTAAACACTTGATCTGGGAATAAGTATATTATTTCTGTGCATGTTCACCCCGAGTGGAGGAGTGACGAGTGACGAGTTCCGGGAGGATAATTGAGTTGTTCAGTGAACTCCATGAGAACAAACAAATCCCTCCTGTTAGTGTTTACTTAAGAATCCTGATCTAACCAAAAAGAAAAAGATATAAAATCAAATAATAATAATAATAATAATAATAATAATAATAGTGTATTTTCTGTTATATTTTCCGGCAGATTAAATGCTTCACATATGCACACATCAAAAGATTAAACACTTTGAGCATGTAAACACACATCTAATCAGATCAGCATCCATGTTAACATCTTTAATCAGTGGAATCTCTAATCAGAATGGTTTTAATCAGATTGAAAAAAAAAACATCGTCCATGTAAACACAGCTACTAGGTGTTAGAAAATAGTTTCCCTATGAAAGGGATTTGTTCAGCTGCTGTAATGACCAGGAGCAGGTTTTTAGTTGTATGATGCTGAATAATGTAAAAAGCTTTCCCCTCAAGTCAGGGCTAATGCTATCACTTTTGGTATTGGGTGACATTTGAGGCACTGAGCAGCCTCCACTCCTGAAGGACGGTGCTTTGTGCAGCCGGGACTCAAATGTCACGAGCAAAGAAACACAACCAGTCACTTTCACGTCAACACAAAAGGCTTTCCAAGCACTCGTAGTGAGGTGGTCCATAAACATGTTGAACTTTGGCATAAATTAGTAGCAAGAGATTTCATCATTCTGCATAAATCGTGCTTTTGAATTTGAATTTTGAATTTGTCCCTCTTTTCCCAGACCATGGATCCAGAATCATACACGCTAAAACACGCTAATACACACCGCTGCTTGTAACGGCACACTGGATAATTACAGCTTCAAACACACCGCGCTAAAAAGTTCTGAGACGGAAACAAAGCTAGACTCGCCGATTCATGTTTATGGAAAAAAAAAAAAAAAAAAGTCACACTTTAAAAACTGTGTGAAGTTAAAAGCGTCAGTGATGATGAAGCGTGTTTAGGACTGAAATGTTCTCAACTGTTGTTTGTGATTTCCACTGTTATATATCATTTTCTTTTATGTTCTTGCGTGCTGTTTATATCCTCTGATCCCTTTTTGTCTGAGCTTTCAAACAAATCGTTAGTATTAGATTACAAAAAGCAAACCCGCGTGAAATAGCGATGGAGTGAAAAGCGTCATGTTTACACGTTTTCATTTGAAGAGAATTACTTTATTCAACAAACAGATGGCAAAGATTTTCATTGTTCATTTGCTGCAGCCAGACCATATGAGTCAAATTAATGGAAATTCAAACAGGAAGCTAATGAGAAAAGCAGCATATTTTTTTGGGGGGTATTTTTGGGGTTGTTTTATTTTACAAAAAGTTTTTATGTGTCATTTAATTTGCGAGTGGATTTAATCCAAACTTAATAAATACACAATTTAAAAAACATAAAAACAAGTAGGTGTATAAATGCCAAAAAAAACAGCAGGTGATTCAAGGTTCAGGAATTTTTTTAAAAATCCTTTTTTTTGGTTTATCTATAGTATATTTACAATACATGCATATATAGGGTGGGGGGAAATTAACTAGGCAATACTTAAGGGCTATAGAACTTGTAGTATCACTGGAGCTTCACACACGGATTCTGGAGGTTCTCAGCAATATCACAAACCACTTCCTTCAATGAACTTGGAGGAGGAAACTGGTTGATGCCACCGGTGCCTATAATAAAATGTAAGGATTTGCTTTCATTTGCCTACAGTATGGAAATAAAGAACAATTTGTTGCAATAAATTTGTAATAATAATAATAATAATGAATTTAATTTATTAGAAACATGGAATTTATTACCAATTTTTAATGCCTAGTTACTTTTCACTCATTCTGTAAGTAACAAGCCTACCATTTAAGGAGTTTTATTAATGTTCACCTAAATAAATAAATACATAGATAGATATTTTTTACAGCTCAAACAACCCTGGCTTCTAAAATTTCAAGAATCCTGGATCTAATCCACACTCAATCAGGTCGTAGTTAAAGAGTCGTTAAAAGATGCTTCATGTACAGATCCTAATATATGAGAAACACAATGATGCTCATTATAACATAATCTAGAACTAAATGTAATTGCTATATCAGTTGGAGATGCAGGATGGTTATATCAGGGGATTTTGAGGTGCATAATCTGTGACTGGATGTAAAAGAGCTCTGTTTTTTTTCCCCCAGTCTTTAGTCATGTCTAATTCCCAGGACAGGTGAAGGCTATTACATTCTTCCTTTCAAGGCGAGCGAAACTCAGCCAGGTGCATCTTTTCAAATAACGCTGCTCATGCAACATTACGAGCCAGTGTAACACATTTGGAGAAAAGCAGTACCCACCTACTTGCACTTTTTGAGGACATTCGAATGCCCATGATTATCTTCTGTCACTGTGATTGATATGGGAGCTTAAGTGTGCCACCTCTTCTTTCCTGAGAGCATGGACAATTTGGCTCTCCGTGGATTGCTGTGAGATCATCAGGATTTGCGATCTTACAATCTCGGGATGATTGGGTGGACAATTTCCTGTTGCACCACTCAGGACAAGGAGAAATCTTTCCATTAAATTGATGAATTATGAATTATAAATTAATGAATTTTAATCAGTAGGTTCATGAGTAGGTTGCTAATATATTTTTTCTTTTTTATGTCACTGAGCCATTCTGCATGATAAAACAGTGGTTGTTTTGGTATAAGATTTATAGATATATAGTAAAAAGATATTATACAATATATAATGCACTCACAGCCCAATACTCTACATTAGGTACACCTTGCTAGTTCTGAGTTGGAGGCCATTTTGTCTTCAGATCTGCCTTAATTTCTCATGGCATAGATTCAACAAGGTGCTGGAAACATTCTCTTGGTCCATAT
>JAOVVB010000033.1:1368756-1385815 GCA_028570985.1 Heterobranchus longifilis
CAAATGCCACGACTGCCAAGTTATCATTGTTGGGCCCCTGCGCAAGGCTTTTAACCCTCAACTGCTTAGATGTTTAATGAGATAAAAATGTAAGTCGCTTTGGAAAAGGGTGTCTGCTCAATGCTGTAATGTAATTAACAGTAACAGCAAACGGTAACAGCAGCAGTGCCATGATGCTACCAAATGGATGTTTCTTTATCACAGTGATTGATATGCCTTCACAATAAGGACTCCGGTTTGAATCTGAGTTCATGTACATTTGTGTGTGTAAACATGCTGCACTGTACCTGGGCACGCACCACCATCGTGTGCTGGAGGAAACATGAAATGATGATATTAAGCAAAGTACCGTGGACTCGGACATGTTTCGAATCAACTATAAGAGATAACCATAGGAACGTGGATGTGCCCACAACATCCTCTAAACTGGACGTCCATAGCTGATGAAGTACGAAGGCTTAATTTCTTTGAAAGATCAGTAACATTTGGCATAGTGCTAAGGTCAAATTCGTTCATTTTGTGTTTGCTGGTAAATTGCAAATCAACTAGCTGCACACCGCTATCTGCTGCGCTTGGAAGAGTATAAAAATAATTTCCAAGGGAACAATATTACGAATCGTAGTAAACGACTGTACTACTGTAAAAACACCCCACGTTTCTAACTAAACCATACCAGGCATAACAATTCCTGCTTCATAACAGTGTCAGATCACAGCTTATTATCCAGCATGCACTCCGAACATCTTTGGGAATAATACAGTGTGTGTGCATGTGTGTGTGTGTGTGTGAGTGTAAGACAGTGTGTCATTTCTCCTAATGGCTCTGTACGGATTTTCCTCATAATGAGTTCATCATAATGGACAAAAATCTGCTTTTGTAAATGGAAAATCACAGAGCGTGACTAAAAGGCTTCTCTGCGCCACCGTGTACAACGTTTCGCCAATTACGCCAAACTAAAGCCTGTCGGTTGGGTTTCTTTTACGATCCGCCGGAAAGAGAAGCGAATCCGACACACTGATGATTTTATTTGTTTCGCTTCTTATCGAACACCGTATAGCGTGCTGCTTATTAAAATGTACAGAGCATGATAAGGAATAAATTTTTTATCTTAGACTCTGAAAAGAAAGAGGAAAGCCTGTGAGGGGAACCTAAACAGAAAAGTGTTTTATATATGTTAGGAAAGGGAATAATCAGAAACCACTTGATATGATGATCTTACTATACCCAGGTGGTGATTTCGTTTGTATTGTGATCCTGTTTGTATGATGATTTGATAAATATTTCATTTCTTAACAAACTTAGCAAATAGTTCACTCCTACCACATGGGGTGCTGTGCTTTGTGCTAATGAAAGAATAGTTTAAAGTCCACCACCTGTTGGACTATATAGGAACTGCAACATTTAACCACTTAAAATGCAAACATATTGATTAAGAATTAATTTAAAAAAATAGATTTTAGAGTGTGGAGTGTGGAGATTGGCACACAAAACTAATTGCGATACAGAACTGAATCGACATTTTTTTTCTCTGCTTGCTCCAGTCATTAGGATCGATACTATGTCTTATTAGCGAGCTCTCACTCTTAAGTTTCTTAAAGATATACAGCTCTTATAGAAAGCTCCATGACCCGTGGATCTGAGATACAGCTCATATAGACCGCCTACGTGCTCATTCCGAGACGGCAGGGATCTTTACAGAGCTTTGAGTAAAGAAACATCTGCAAAGTGAAACCCACACACCTCCGACACGCAACCGATTTTCTCCATACTGTACGTAATATTACAAAAAAAGAAGCCGAAGAAACTTTTTTTGTTTACAACAAAAGAGTTTGAGTTAAACCTCTTCTGGCTGTTTGAGATGGATGTTGTGTTACATTATGACAAAAAAGCTGCACAAGTGTGCTCCGGGGTTTTGTTGACAGTCAGCAAATAAAGCGCTTGCATTAAAGCGTGTCTCGTCCTGGAGAGAGAATCAGTCTTCCAACTGACTCCGTCTGAGATTCCCAGATTCTGAGATTCAATTTGCAGAGGAGACACGACGATAAATTTATTCTCATTAAGCGACCCGGTATTGGAGACGCCATAAAACTCAGACAGCTGCATGAGACAAGATTCCAGTCTTCCTATTATAGGAGCCACCTCTATCTCTCCATCACTTCTTCACCTGGAGCCTCTCTATCTCATTTCTTTACAAGTAACACTGCGGTTTCTCCTCTGGCCCTTATTTATTTAAAATCCTGTACTGAAATGGTAGCAGTATTTCTGTGCAGAGTTAAAATTGAACACAAGATATAATAATAATAATAATAATAATAATAATAATAATAATAATAAATTAAGAAGGAAGTTCAGCTATCTCCATGTCAGTGGTGGGCAAAATACACAAACCTTGGACTTGAGTGAAAGTAGAGATATCTCAGGTAAAATATTACTTAAGTAAAAGTAGAAGTCCTCCATTTACATTTCTACTTGAGTAAAAATACAGAAGCACAAAAATCACTAAAAATCAGGAATTTTGCTTAATGTTTCAAAAGTTCAAAAGTGAGCTTGTATTAGCTCATTGGAGTCTTTACGTCATAGTAAAGAATCTCTCTCTCTCTCTCTCTCTCATATGTGTATTTCCCGACTGGCAGTAGGTTATGCAACTTACTGGATGCCAACCACCGTAAAACAAGAACAAGAAGTACCTTCTGATTTTGCCAATTTATAATTTCAACAACTGCTTTTAACGAAGGATATGCAAATCATGCAATTATGCATAATAATTATGGCCAATATTACCACTCCAATCAAGTACAGCTCTTAAGGTGAAATTTCGTATTGTGAAACACATTGTCCCATAGGAAATAATGTAAATGCAGATAATCCGTTCCAGCCTCCCAAAAGTATTACCAATATTAGCAATTTCCAAAACTATAATCATATTTCTGTATACTAAAACAATCAAAGCATTCAGAAAATACATGTAAATTAAGTAAAATATGAAATAAATAGACATTAAACCTCACTTAACCTTAATTTATGATTCCTCTTAGCATTGGCTGCTTTAAAAACCAAACTGAAAGTGGCTCTGTTTTCTTCTTGCTAGCATCCTTGCTAGCATTACTGGGACCCATGGTGCTATGTTTTTACTAAAAGATGCAAAAAAAAAAATGCAAAAAAAAAAAAAAAAGCTAACACAAACAAGTTTTGAGCGGCTCCTGGCCGGCGCTCGGTTCGACTCAGTTTGTTCGGTTGTATGCTAAAAATGCTTTGTATGCCGAGACAGATTCATTGCAAAATTTATGTTGTTAAGGTGAAAATTCGTGAGGCGGGGAGTTCGAATGTCGAGGTACCACCGTTCTACACACCACTGTGATTATTCACGATTAGTGCACAAGTATAAAGTATCGCTATTTGCTGTACAGTGGAGCAGAGTAAAAGTAAAAGGTATTCTTTAATAAAAAAGTACTCAAGTAAAGTAGATATACTGTATGTGAAAATAACATTTAACTAAAGTACATTTATTTTGTTACCTTCTACTTTTGCTTGAGACTGTTTAATGCTTTATCACTTTAGAGTCCGTGTATCAGGAACGTCCTACAACATGCATGGAAACCCCAGGTTAGATCCCAGATCCACTGAAGAAGTTAAATCCCAACTGACTACTGATTCCAGATGATTCTTCAGGCGTTCCTGAACCCAAACTGTGGGATTTAACTTGTTCAGCGAAACCAGAATCTAACCTGGGGATTCCATGCATGTTCTAGGAAGAGAAGTTTGACCTTCTCAGTTGCTTTGTTGAGACCGGAACTTTCACCAGGAAGGATATTTAAATGGAAAAACCAGTCCATCACAGGTTTTTATTCACACCGAGTGCCAATCTTACATCTTTAGTCCAACCATGTGTGCTTATGTAATGTAGAAGGGCACCAGAGAATGTGGACAAAACCAACATGGACATGTAGAAACAGACAGTAACCCGAGTCTAGGGTCAAACCAAGAAACCAAGGAGCTTTGTGAGACGACAACCAGACGGTATACACCATACTGAGAGTCTTTTTTTCGTTTTCTAAACGCATAAAATATTCCGCACACGTCAGTTATCATCTCATCCGCATGAGCGAGAAAAACGATGAGAACAAGCGGAGGTGGTCTTCTTTCTGCTAGCGCTTTATTTAATGGCGTATGGCATATGGCACATCAGTAAATGAACCTCAGAGAGTTAATCAGACTCAGAGAAATGAGAGAGAGAGAGAGAGAGAGAGAGAGAGAGAGAAAGAGAGAGCTTTTTGACTGACAGATTAATTTATATCATACAGCAGCTATCGAGTGAATGAAAAAGGTGCAGTGTTTGACAGCCAATTAAAGACTGATATCGAGACGGAGTGAAACAAAGCCACACCTGATGAAGGGAGAACAGATCTCTCTCTATTTCTCTCTCTATATCTCTCTCCCTCTCTCTCCCTCTCCAGACTATGCATTGTAAAAAGTCGTTTCTTTCCCTAAAGTGATAAAACGCGGCGTTTTATGTTGGTGGGTTGGGACTGCTCCATGTGTACTGTCATGCTTTTAATTTACAGTACATTCCACTTGTCCTTGCTGCTTATCGTGTGTGTGTGTGTGTGTGTGTGTGTAAAAGCAAATCAATAAAACAGTCAGTTTTTATCATCATCTTCTGAAACTTCCAGTCTTTAGCTGCCACCTGTCACTAGAGCAAGAAAAAGAGAGAGAGAGAGAAACTATCGCCATCTATTCCTCCTCACTTGTGTTAGCAATAAGTCTTCAAATTTAATTACCTTTTCATTTCTGATCATCTGCAGCAGATGTGAATTAATCAGCAACGTTAATCGCAACACACTCGCTTTCTGCATCTCTCTCTTGTTCTCTATCTTTCTCTGTATTTCTCTGCCTCCTTCACACTTTCCGTCACTCCATGCCTTTCTTCATCTCTCTCTCGATCTCTTCATCTCTTTCTGTATCCTTCTCACTCTTTCTATCTCTAATTTTCTTTCTGTTAGTCTCTCTCTCTCTCTCTCTCTCTCTCTCTTCTTCCCTTATTTTGTCTCTTTCTTTATGCTAAGCTGGTACTGTAGCTATAGAACCTATTCAAGGAGACTTTGGGAACGAGATGGAGTACACACTGGACAGGGTGCCAATCCATTGAAGTGCACACACACTCACTCAATGTGCAAACGCAATGTGCAAATTAGTCTAATCTGCATGTCTTTGGACTGTGAGAGGAAACCGGAGTAGCCGGAAGAAACCCACCAAGCAATAGGGAGAACATGAAAACTCCATGCACACAGACTGCAGGTATCGAACCCTTGACCCTGGAGGTGCCAGGCTACAGTGCTAACCACTACAACACCGTGCCTCTAGATGTCTATTCATGTCTTTTTTTATGGATTTATTATTATTATAAAAAATAATCCTTATGATACTTCCTTTCAATTTCTTAATGATAGTCTGTGTATATTGCTTTTTATTTTAATTTGCTTTGGCAGCATCATTAATACAGTCATGCCAATAAAGCACACTTTGAACCTTTGAACCTTTTATCTCTCCCTCTGTAGAGCTCTTTCTTTTCTTTCTCTCCTCAATTATTTCAAATGCTCGGAGGGAAGAGGAGGAACCGCACAAACGGTCCATCTGTGGCATGTCGATTGAACTGACAGTTGACAGAAGTTTCTGTGTTTATCAAAAAGAAGCAGAACAGAGCAGTCGTGTTCTCGCAGTTACAGAAGTCTTAAAGTGAAATGAAACGAACCTTCCAGAAATCTCGTTTATTTTCAACCGCTGCAGCGTCGGGGGTCTGACGCCGGTAGCGATATTGATCTCAGCCAGACATCCTGCCTCACACATCCTGCTATAACGAGCCCACCGTCCTGATGCGCCCTGAGTGATGAATCATTCACACGGTCTTAATCTTGCCGGTGAGGTCATCAGAGTGCACCACGGCAAAGAGCTCCTCACTGAAATGCAAAGCACTGACCGCCTCGTCACCCCACACCGCGCCTCTCGTTATCATCTGCTTTTAAAGTTCAGAAGATTTTTCAGCCTCTGAAGATTACGGGACACATTTGTCAAGATTTTAATTTTAAATATGATCCAATTCAGCACTAATCTGATTCAATTCCAATACCATTTAATACAATTCAGTTAGAAGTGTACAGTTCCAAATTTGAAAAGAAACCGCTAACGCTTTCTCTTATATTTTATTGCATCAGATTTTTTTTCCTTCTCTTGTCAATCATTGCTAGGCGGCACGGTGGTGTAGTGGTTAGCACTGTCGCCTTGCATCTCCAGGGTCCGGGTTCGAGTCCTGGCCAGGGTCGCTTCTCATCTCTGTGTGCATGGATTTTGCACGTTCTCCCCGTGCTTGGTGGGTTTCCTCCAGGTACTCCCACAGTCCAAAGACTTGTGAGTGTGTGTCTGGCGACGGATTGGCACCCCGTCCAGGGTGTACCCTGCCTCGTGCCCTAAGTCACCTGGGACAGGCTCCAGGCCCCTCGCGACCCTGAATACAGGATAAAACTGTATAGACAATGAGACAATGATGAGTCAATCGCAGCAAGATGAGACAACCATGGCCATCTGTATAGTCATGCATAAAGAAAATGGCAGACAGAACTTTAATTCTGGGGTGTTAGGCTGCCCTATGGTGCATCATGAGGAGTTGGAAAGTATGCAGTTGTCCGTTTGCATGTGTCTTTGCTGAAAGCATGTGTTAGCCTTCAGCTGCTTGAGAGCTGCAGTATGATAGACAGGAGCTGACTGTGCTAGGCGGGAATTGTCAGGTGGGTAAATTAAGTGATGGTAAAAAAAAGTAGCACTGCACCTCAATCACACCTGAAAAAGTTTCAGCACATGCCAAGAGACTTCACTAATCATAAATGTTTAAGTATTTGACTTAGTTTTAACCACAGCATACAGACGTCCAGGCTGAAAAGAAGCTGAGGTTAATTATTGATGGCACGTGTTAAGGCCAAGATTTTCAGAAAACTTCATTTCAATCACTGCTCATCTCATTTATAAATGCAGGTTCTACATAGTTTAATGTACGTATCCAGACCCAGTTAGAGTCCAGAAAGTGGCACTGGAAAGTTTTAATATGATGAAAAAATAGAAGTTTATTAAAATGGTAATGTCATAAATGAAAAATCACTTTAGATCAGCTTGCTCTTTACACCAAGTCCAACCACCATCTGACATTTCTATCATTATTAACAAAAGCCTTCAGTAATAGAAGAAAAGTCTTGAACGTTTGTAACCAGAGAGAGAGAGAGAGCAAGAGAGAGATGGCCCAGTTTTCACTGTCATGTTTAAAATGCATTTTCATTATCATCAGCCATGACAAAATTCATCTAATCACTTCTCCAGTGAGCTGTTCCTCATACAAAAACCCAGCCTTCAAAAAAAATATCTCTCTCACTCGCTTTGCTCACCGGTTCTCACCCTATCTGAAGGAACTTTATGGTTCGCCAACCGGCACTAACATTCAGATCTCCGCTTTAAAAGCTCATTTCTTTAGCAGTGATGCAATGAAACGGTTAAAAATGAATGGAAGCAACTTCCATCTGTACACGGCTCACTATAGAGTCCATATATTCTTCACACTGCTCACCGTACACAGCAGATCTTTGTGCCTCTAGGATTACACGGTGCTGTAACCTTAACACAGTCCATCTTTATTTTAGCTCAACTGAACTATTCTGACTTTACACAGATATTTTATATATTTAACTTATATATTAACGAATGTTTGCTTAATGTACTTTTGGACAGTCCATCTTTACAAAATCCACTTTTACACACTCCATCTTTAAATAGTCCAACTTTACACCATCATTGCAGTCCATCTTTACATAGTCCACCTTTACAAAGTCCACGCTTACACAATCCAGCTTTACAAAGTCCACTTTTACAGAGTCTATCTTTACACACCCATAGGCCATCTTTAAATAGTTCAACTTTACGCACTATATTATTGCAGTCCATCTTTACAGTCTAACTTTACACAGCCCATCTTTACACAGTCTATTTTTTTTTTTTTACAGATTCAGCCACTTCAGATCTTTGGTCTGATGTCACTGAATTCCCTGAAGTCTAATTTACACAATCTTACTTGCACTCTTGTACTCTTTTTTTTTGTTTGTTTTACAATTGTACTCTTTTTTTAAGTTCCAGAGAGATAAGTAACCACAGATCATAAAAACCACTCAGCATTCAGCACTTTAAAAGTTAATGGATCATGTAAATGTCAGTATTAAATGTTAAAGAATGCACTGGAAACACTGAAGTCTGCCCACACACCTGCAGACATACAGTGTGCATTCACAGCTCAATGGCAGCCCTTTTAAAAGAGGATCCAATAAAAAGCTGATTTATCGCTAGTCAACAGAGACTCGTCTCTTCCCCCGGCATCCCAGCATGCATTATTCAGGACACAACTAATCACTCTGTAAGAGTTCAAGAGGAAGCGCAGTGGGCCGGGGGCTACATGCTCCTCACACATTAATACACAAAAAGAACCAGAGGAACAACAACAAGACTGTTTCTGCTTACTTCATCCAAGAGCTGTCTCCAGAAAAGACAGAAAGCCGCTAAGGAGGCGGAGTCTGGGAGAAAAGCATGAGTAGGGTTTGAGGACGGAGCTGATCACCTGACAATGATTTGTAAACGGTGAGCGTACCGGTTGGTGTGTGTCGCAGGTTTGATGATCAGCTCAGAGAATTAGCAGAACTCGAAGGCATCACTGTAATAGAGTCGAGTTAACTCTGAGAAAAACAACGGTGAGAACAATGAAGGTTTAATATCTGCTGATGAAACACACACCCTGCTCCTGCAGCCAGATGCTGGTGATGTGATAAAATGACTACAGTCATGTGTAATGTGTATAATAAAGCTGAGCCATGATTAAAAATGTGGAGAGTGAATCTGTTCCACAGATAATCACATTATCCTGAGCTTTTTCCTCCTGCTGTCTGTAAATATCCGTCGATATGGGACGCCTCTTTTAACTCCTGAATCAAATCCACACTTTTAATCAAATTACACTGATGCGAGAGAAAGAGATTGGGATAGAATTGAATAATTAAAATATCTGGCACCAAATTTCATTATGAGTGAGTTGTTTTGAAGCTCACTCTGGTGTGTGTTATGTCTCTTCATGCAGCAGGTAGAGAAGCTGTTTGACTCGATTAGCTTTTAAGTTGATAAAAACAACAAAGCTGAATTTCCATGGTTGTCACCTCACAGCTTCAGGGTCCAAGGTTCAATCCTGAGCTCAGCTCGGTTCGTGTGTTCTCTCCATGCTTGTGTGGGTTATTGATGATGATGATAAAGACGATGATGATGACGATGATGATGATACTGATGATGATGATATTTGTGATGATAAAGATGCTGTTGATGATTATGATGATGATGATGATGATATTTGTGATGATGATACTGATGATGATGATGATGATGATGATGATTACAAACAATGATTTCACTGATTTACTGAAGAGTGTACAAATAGTTTGTTATTTGAATTCAATGTTATTTGATTGAATTCTTATATAATAAACACAGTGTGTTAATGCCGCTGCCTCCATACATAAAATCTATTACATACGTTATATATCAGACTTATATCGGTTTTTGACCCAGAAATCCATCAGTTAAATGTGTGATTAAACTCTTAAACATGTTCTCTCTAAATTCTCAGATTAACTCACTGCAGCTTCATTTGCATGTCCAATATTTACACATAGACGTTACAACGTTAAACAGATGAAAGAGCTTTTGTAACTGAAGCTTCAGCTCTAACACTATCTGGCCCTTATACATCAAAGTTTGTATATAATGCAGCATATGCGAAATCTGTGCACTTGTTTCTACGGCAACCGACATTTATCCATCTTTCTGCTCCTAATTAATGAAGCTCTGTTAGTCGTTATTAGTGAAGAGGACTGACGCGTCAGACCAACAGGTAGCCTGAGCTGAATACACATCACCTGTGTGTGTGTGTGTGTGTGTGTGTGTGTGTGTGTGTGTGTGTGCCCTTCTATCTCTACCATAATGAATGCACTCTTAATCCAGACCGATTTGTAAAATGTAAGAGCTTAAGACAAAGCAGTAAAAATGAAAGCTTTAACACAAATATGAGTGAATGTGAGAGGAAAGATAAACCTACATCATACATAATAAAAAAAAAAAATGAAATGTGTCCTGGAGAAATCAAACAGGAAGTAGGAAGTGAGAGGTAAGACCAGGGCATTTCCCTTTTCTAGAGCTTTATGACATTTTTCAGCCACATCACAGTGTGGAGAGACAGAAGCCCTGGAACTGTCTCTCCCGCCTGTAAGCAGCCTCGACAAATCCCTCTATTATGTCGGGTTTAAAGCTCGACTCAGTTCTATCGGGCGTTTTTCACAAAGCTCGGAAATCCTCTTATTCTAAACACTGTGTGTGCCGAGTCGCTTCACCTCCAGAGCTTTAGCCTTCACAGATCTTCTCATCTTCTGGTCCTGATCAGCTGAATGAACCCGAGCTTCAGTAGTTAAAATATAAGACAATACAAAGCCTTAAATGGGACCAAGTGACTTTTATTTCTTTTCTTATGAGAATCTTCTCTTAAGAAGATAGGTAAGGTTTTAGTCCTGGATTAGCTCCTGGGCTCAGATTCATCAGGTTTTGTTGGACAGGTCAACAGATTTCGAGTGAACACCCAGACCGTGGTGAGACGCAGTCAAACAGCTTCAGAGCACAAACGCTGTGACCTGAGTCTCTGAAAACGTCGTGTCTAGTGAAGATGGATTTGTCACGCAGCCTCTGAATGTTCTAGCCAGCATTGAGTGGCTGCACCATTTATTTTCTCAAACTCGCCTCAGAATAATAAAAACGCCACACGCCAACGCAGTCCATCATAAAACCCCGAGAAGCAGCTTTTAAAACTCGAAGAACGTTTCAATTTCATAGCACACGGCTGCTGTTTCAGGATCGATATCGTCGAGGAGTCCGTGGGGAAATGCCTTGAGCAAAAAAAAAAGAAGAAGAACGAACAAAAACAGTCATGAACAGTCTGACCGTCGCCTTTTTACTGACTTCAACACTTAGTCAGGTTTTTTTTTGTGCCTGTAGAGCAAAAAAATATATATGACTAAGACAAAACCACACACACGCAAACACACAAAATCCAGTGTGTTTTAACTGAAGCCATTAGGAGAACCGCAGTCAGGTCAGTCTGAGACATATTCAGCTTTTTCGAGTTAAAAAAAAAGAAAAAAGAAAGAAATGCTGAGGCCAATATGGAGGCTTTTAAAGAGAAGCATGGCAAGTAGTGGAGTGACTTTTATCCTCTTTACAGAAAATCAGATAAAGAGAGAGAGAGAAAGAGAGAGAGAGTCTGGCACAGCTTTCACACAGGACCAGCTGCGAACCTTTTTATACAATTAATATAAAATCAGCTCCGTCCTGCTCTAGGACTTGACATGCTTTTAGCAAATGAACGTTGTAAGTCATTGTGTTTGCAAAAGCCTTCATTTCTATTAACTATGCTGAACAGAAGGAAGGAGATGACATCATTGAAAGAGCTTCGGCCAAAACATGCACATGGTCATAGAGTGACAGGAACACACACTCGCTACATCAGCGTTTATTCCAATCTGTTCCCATCCCATTTCATCACATGTCTTTGCCTTCGACATTTGCAGTGATACTGTAGCTCTCTCCTCTATCTTGGGCTCTCTGGAAAATTAGGACTGTTCTGATGTAAAAATGAAAACTACAGGCTGGTGTGATAAAGCGGGGTCACTCTCACCTTTTAAACATTTTATTCCTTTTAAACTACAGCAATCTGTCAACACTAATCAAGTGCCACCTCCTCCGATCTGAGCATTTCAGCCTCACATTTATGGCGTTTGGCAGACGCCCTTATCCAGAGCACCTTACATTTTTATGTCATTATACAGTTGTGCAGTTGAGGGTTAATGGCCTTGCTCAGAGGTCTACCAGGGACAACCAGGGACCTCTGAAACTGGAGACTCCTTCCATCTGGCATGTACTGTACAGTAAAACAAGCATTTGTGATGGAACACAACCCCAAACAGGTCTTTTTAATTTGAATCTTTCAGTTTCTCTTTTCCATCCACTTTTCCCCCTCTTTCTGTCTCTCATCATCTCTCTCTCTCTCTCTCTCTCAATCACAGCCATGGAGGAGATGAGCATCAGTGCACCAATCCTGCACTGCAGTGCGTCTCCTCTTCTCCTCCTCTTGACAGAAAAAGGAACTTTTCACCAGCTGGCAGCTCATTCTCCAGTCATCTTCTGTCGAGGTGGGACCCAGGGATATCTTAGTGATCGAAAGGAAGACGAGGAACTTCCACTCGCACTCTGATGACTGAAACTGTTTTTTGTGCAGGTTACACTCGAGCACATCAGTATTTTTAGATACAGCTGTAATTAAGCATATACACACTGAGATCCTTAGAGGCTCTAAATAGTTTGTCCTGGGTTAAAGGGAGTGGATTGAGAAATGGGATTTGACCCACAACTACTGGCACCTACTGTACAGTAGGTTTCGTAATAATATCGTACCAGGTGGTGACTGGTGATTCCCATGCGTAATGTCCATGTTCTTTGCATTTCATCCTCTCTAAAGGTTCATACACAGCTTTCAACTTGATTCCTGGGGCATTTATGACACACAATCAATATGCTGGCTTCTCAAGATGGAAAAAATAATAATCTAGATAGGAAACATGGAGTACAAACAAAATTTCCAAGAATATCTGTATACATGAAGATGGGACCTCCAAGAGGTCTTATATAACCCCATTCCAGGCTTTCTTCTTTCCCCTTTTTAATCTCTCTCTCTCTCTCTCTCTCTCTCTGTTTTTCTGCATCTGTCTATCATATGTAGAGAGGCATTAACCCATGTACTGTAGAAGAAGCAGTGGTGTGTGCATCTTTACAGAACCCTCAGAGAAAAATGAATAGTGTTTTTTTTTTCGTTGTTGATGTTTTTTGGTGGTGGCGGTGGGTTGTGACTTGAGGAGGTTTCACCGAGTTTGAGATAACCACTGGTCCCTGAGTCCTCTCTGTCACTCTCAATACAGACTCTCTTCTCATTTGTTCTTTTCTCCTACAGTATAATTCATCAAGGTCATCATAAAGAAAAATCTACATTTTCTCTTTGACAAATAGCACATTCCCTAAATAAAAAGCTTCCTATATGAAAAACCTTTTATGAATGTGAGCCACTGTAACTGATAGAAACTGTCCTATTAATACTTTTATCTCTTACTTTGTGGTCTGTATAGAACTTGATGCTGGAGGAAATAAAAGGTAAGGGTGAAAGGAGTAAAGCTCCTATAAACCAGCTGTCTACTGCTAGGCCAGGCAGAGGGATAGAGTGGAGGAGATGGGCAGAGGAGATGAGTGGAAGGGCAGGGTAGAGGAGCAGAGTGGAGGGGTAGTATGGAGGAGTGGAGCAGAAGGGTACAGTGGAGAGGTAGGATGGACTGGCAGGGTGGATGAGGAGGTTGGATTTGTAAAGTGAACGAGTGGAGTGTGGAGAAGTGAAGCAGAGGGTGGAGTGGAGGGGTAGAGCAGATGGGAAGGGTAGCGGAGCAAGGTAGACTTGTTGGCTGGAAGGTAGTTTGGCGAGGAAGTTGAAGTGGAGGGTTAGAGTAGATGTAAGGTGGTATGGTAGGTAGTAGAAGGAGTAGAGGTGGTAGTAAAGGAGCATGGTCGTGTTGAGGGTGGAGGGGTAGTGTGGGGAAGAGTGGAATGAAAGGGTAGGGTGGAAGGGTAGCATTTAGAGGTAGGGTGGAGGAGTGGAATACAGTAGATGGGTACAGTGGAGGGGTAGGATGGACTATTGTAGGAGAACATGGGTTGAATTGTACTGTATGTAGGAGGCATTGTATGGAAGTGCAGGGTGGAGGGGCAGAATGGAGAGGCAGGTATGGTGAAGGGGTAACACGATGAAGGAGAGTAAAACATGATAAAGAATCCTCATGACAGCCTTCATGAAGTATTGCCTCATCTGAGGGTGTTGTCCTCAAACAGCAAATACACCAGCCATCTCAAAGCTTCTTTCTTCTTCCTTATTTTCACAGAGAAGACATGCTCTCAGACTGGCTTTTTCTCTCTCTTTCATTTATGCTTTTTCTCCCTAATTTTTTTCTTTCTTTGTGCGAGCTGCAGTAGCCTTCACTCGCTTTTTCTTTCTCATATCTCTCAGCAGCACTTTGTAAGTCAGATCACTCATCTGCTTTTATTCTCTCTCTCCCCCTCTCTCTCGCCTGCTGTCAAATTTAGACTGCTCTCTTCCCTCTCAGCCCTTCTGGATCTGGCATCTGTCCATCAACACTATATGGATGGCACTGAATTGCTGGACTTTGTGTGTGTGTGTCTGCAGGCTACAGATACTAGCATTTTATTCACTGTGTTTTTCTTTTGTGGTTGCCATACTTGTGTCAAATTTTGGTTTCTCTGCACAACATGAACTTTACCAGTTACTATATGAGAGTAAACATTACCTTGTTTATTCTAACCATTTCATGAAACAGACCTTCCCCCAACCAGTTCCACATAAACTGGCAGAAAAACGATTTTCTAATAACATAGTTGTGTTTTTCAGATATATAAGCAACTCCTCGTTTTGTTCTGCAAAGCACTTGGTACAGAAATTAAAGGTCCCATATTTACTTTTTTTTTTTTTTTAACAAATTAACTCCACTTCCAAATGAACCGTTTCAGTGTCTATGTAAATGAGCTTCTGCAGAGCCACACCCTTCCAGAGATCAGCAGAACTTTGCAAGAAGTTGGGGAGGGGATCTTTTTATAAGAGGTCACATTATGGTGAAAATCTAAATGTCTAATTGTCTAATTTTTTTTCTTGAATCAGCCAACCAAGTAACTTTACGCTAGTTTTAGCAATACTTGTTTTGAATTTAGCTTCACATAATATTGGAAGCTAGCATCAGAGGTCAAAATGTAAATAAATAAAAAAAAATCAAGGGGGATGGTAAAACTAACTATACAAAATTATTGCAAAATATGTCAAAACATAAGTTTAATTAAATCAACTTGGAGCCATCAAAACAACATGTGCATTTAAACATGCAATTGTCAAAACTATCATTTGATCGTTTCCATTGCTTTCATCTGGGGAGGATTATAAGAGTAGAATGAAAATCTCCAAATACATTAGTAATGAAATAATTAAATAGTATTGTACCAGTCTCGCTCTCTCTCTCTCTGTCGCTCTCTCTCTCTCACACACACACGCACACACACAAATCATCAGATTACTGTTATGGCATTTAAAAATCTATTTTTAACCCTTTTGCACCCAACCATGTAGGTGAAACCACAACGTCTAATGAAAAAACAAAACCTCTTCTTTAAACTGAGAATGAAATAACACAAATTGGGTAAAGAATGCGTCTTTTATAATCATTAAAGCTGTCAGTCATTGTGGGAGATTTTTTATTTTCCCCTGTTAATGCTACTTACACTTTAGCGCTAAAACATAAGCTAAGTAACTCAAATTATAATAGTATCAAAAAAAGAATTATCTAGATCAAGTAAGATGGAGTTTATTGCAGCAACAAAGCCCAAGTGTGTCAACCCAATGGCAGCTCAAGAACAGGCAAAGAGCAAACTAAAGAGCAATTCAATGCACGTGCCTTACGTATACAGTATACTGTTGGCTGAGCGAGGATCTCAAAAGTCTCCTCCCTGGGTTTTTGTCTTTTTTCTTACTTCCCTTGACCAAATTCAGCCATTGGTTCTGATTACTTGGTTTTCCTTTTTTCATATTTCCTTCTGCCAAATTTGGTCCCTCTGGTCTTTTTATTTTTTCTTACTTCTATTCGCCAAGGTCGGTGCAAATCAGTTCTTATTTTCTTTAGGAAATTTTCCCCCATTATAATCCAACCCTTCCACCAACTGTTGATCACACTCCTCTTAGCCGAGTTCAAGCTGAGTGCCAAATGTCCTTTTGCTAGAAGTTGCTAAAGTTACTTCATGAAAAGGGGCCTTGCTTATCAGTGGAAGGATGAGCCCACACATGCTTCTCGCAAGAGGCCCCTCATAACACTTGTCTCTGTGGGTGGGTCTGCAGTAACCCAGAACGATTCTCCTATTTCTGTTGTTTCTGTTGGGACTTGGGCTCCTGAGTCCAATACAGTTGGCACACAGACTGATTTTTCAGCAAAGGTGACTTACAACAGGCGTATCGCTGTTCATGTGCCTTACACATAAACAGCAATAATATCTGATTTGTCAATGGGTGTGATTTTTGCTCAGAGGTGACAAGCCTCTCCATCGACCTCTTCATCCAATAAGTGATGTCACTCTGATGCTTCACACATGCTCTGTACCACATTAACTCTGATGTGTTATTTATATATCTCAGTTGATTATTACTCAATTTTTATAATTTCTTGACATTACTCAATGCTTTTCTCCAATGTTCCATTTCCCATGTTTCCGTTTCCATTTTATTCATGCACCAATTAAACTGCACTTTGCACTAACCATGAGTTTGTTGTGGTTTATCTGGTTGTTTTTTGATAAGAGATAATGAGTGCTTCTCGGCTACAACAGCCCATTCATACTTTTTTTTTTTTTTCTACTTCACTATGGTCCAGCATTGCATCTCTCCTCAAGTTTGTATATTTCTCATCTAAGCCGGCCAAGGCTAACCTTTTCTTCCTGAGTTGTGCTCACTATGATGATGTGCGAACGCACCTTGCTTGGGCCAGTTCATCCCATATGAGTTTTTAGTTTTTTTATTTTAGCAGCAAACCTCATGAGTTCTTCAAGTAGATTATATGGTTATTTTTATTTGATTAGTAAATATATTTGTTATATCAGTGATTAATTCGATTAAATATTGTTATATACATGATTTAATATGTTTTGTCTAAAAACATGCTTTCATCATTTCGAAAACCCCTGTATTAAACTGATCCTTGTGTCTCAGCTGAGAGGATTTGTTTGTATGGATCATACCTTCAGTTCTCTTCTTTTTGAAATAAGTCAGAAGCTGTGCTTGAACTGTTCTCTTGGCCAT
>JAOVVB010000033.1:1452590-1464548 GCA_028570985.1 Heterobranchus longifilis
CATGTGACCTGATGAGTCCAGATTGAGCCTATTCCAGAGTGATGGGCGTGTCAGGGTAAGAAGGGAAGCGCATGAAGCGATCGTGCACAGTGTCCCATCATGCATAATGTCCACTGTACAAGCCTCTGGAGACGGTGTTATGATCTGGAGTTGATCAGTTGCTCAGGTCTAGACTCAGTAACGTTATGGGGCAATAAAATGAAGTCAGCTGAGGACCTGAATGTACTGAATCACCAGGTTATCACATCTATGGAGTTTTTCTTTTTCCCTGTATGGCACGGCCATATTCCAGGACTCTGGGAACATGAGCAATCGTTTTCACTTATGAGTTTCACACAATCGGTTTCACACTATGAATAATCAAAAATAAAAGGGATTGAATTAAATCTTAGAGTGTTTGACGTGCAAGGCAGTCTATTTCGCTTCTATTAACCGGCTAAATTCCGAAGATTAGTTGTTCTTACCATAAGAAATGAATAATTTATTTTTAAGATTAATTACAAAATAATAATCCAAAAGTTAGTGTTTTAGTTTTTACGTTTGTGATTGCAAAAAGTCTTTTGCAAGGTTTTAAATAATGAGCAATCCAATATTTCTACCTGTTTTATGCTACTCACATCCTCACCATGTTTGTGTGTGTGTGTGTGTGTGTCTGTTCCCTTGTGTCCAGAACTACAACAGAGCTCCCATAATGGCGCTTGCCGTCCCGGTGGCCGTACGCTTCCTGCAGCAGGGGAATCACGAGCTGAGCCGCAACATGTCCAGCTACCTGAGCCTGGCCGCCATCTCCAAAGCCGAGCTCCTCGTCCAGCACGCCCAGGCCATCATCACCAGCGTGCTGGGAGGTAGGGTTCAGGTCAGAGGTCATAAAGGTTGCATCAGGCCACCTACAAAGCGCATAGCCTGTGAGGAAACAACATCGGCCACGAACGCCGATTCAACATTATTGTTACTGTAGAAACGTTAATTTATTCCAATGAGTGAGTTAATGTAAACCTGTGGTCTGGAGCTGCACTACCTGCTAGAGCTGCTTTTATAGAAAACTATTCAAGAACTTCCAAACCAATCAGGAACCAGGCTCTAACAGCGCTGTGGTGTGACAGCACCTTTTTTTTTTTTTTTTTTTTTACACACTCCGTGTGTGTGTGAGGTCTGAGTGTAATTGTATCATTTAAGCCTTTTCATGTGGAACATATTAAGTGAACTTTTATTGAGATTTAAAGGGCAGCTTTCCTCAACTAAAGGTCTTCGTTAAACAATTCCCGTCGGGTGCGTAACCTTTTGCAGGAGTGCTCCGGGTGGATTCAGTCCTGTAGGGGAATTTTTTTTTTTTTAATCTTGTGGCAGCAATTTGGATGCAGATTAAAGTTATTGGATTTGGATTACTATTATTTTTATTATTATTATTATTACTATTATTATTTTTAAGATATGAACAGTGCTGCGATATTAACACGGCCATTTGGGCCATGACTGATCTGAACTATATCTGAAAACCCGTTTTGTCCGAATCTGTTGTTCTAGCGAGATGTATGTTGCAGTGTATTATGTGCCGAGTGAAACGTTTGTGTGATCCCGTGCCTCGTATCTCAGCTGTTTAAACACAGGAACGCCTGGACGGGGCGGGGGAGATAATGACCATCTCAATAGTGTGTGTGTGTGTGTGTGTGTGTGTATTGAGAGATGACTTCTTTGGCGTTTTAGGAGTGGATAGAGGCATTAGGACAATGTGTGTGTGAGATGTTTGTGTGTGTTCCCTGGCCTGAAAAAACACAATTTCTGAAAGGTCATGGCTATAACACCGTTACACAATATGGATGGCGGCACGTGTAAATACCGGTAAATGAGCAGTGTGTTAGTTTAGAGCAAACACAACTCGGTGACGCCATTCCAACGATCCGACCAGTCTGTCCGGTGACCTTTAACCTCTTCCACAGAGCACATAGAGAGAAAGGTCATTATGGGTTCAGTTCAACGGACAACCTCACCACTAAAACACGAATTCTATCGTCAATCAGTCGACACCCTCTGACCAATCAGAATCCAGAATTCAACAGAGCCATCTTGTGTTCTGATATCTTTTTAAATGATCAGTAGCAAAGCGTCTTCCTACTTCAGACCAAAAACAGTGATTTACTAGTTTTCCTTTCACCTCCATGCTTTTTCACCAAGAGATCAGCCAAGCTTTTTACGACCCTCCACTTCTAAGAGTATCGCATTAAAGGTGCTTAACCCGCTCCTCATGAGCTCGCAGGAGGACAACCGATAAAACCTCTTTACAGTAGAGCTCATTAGAGGCTTTCGTTGAGTCCGTGTACGTTAGTTTGCAGGGAAGAAGTTGGACGCTTATGTCTCACGGACAAAACTGGTCTGCCGAAACAGTTTAATGAGGGCTGCTGGAGATTACCATCTAACAGAGAAAGCCCTACTTGTTTCGCACAGATTTCCTGTTTCCACCCCCCCCATATGAAAACAAGCACCCCAGACTCCAGGCAGTTGTTTGTTTAACAAATGCCGAAAGCTAAGCAAGCGATTAGCGGCTATGCCGTAATTGGGTGCAGAGGGCCCTCGGCCATGCATTCATAGCATCATAATGTCTTCAGAACACCAGAACACCGCGCTCGGGATTGTTAAGATCTATACAATGAAAGTGTAAAGAAAAAACTCCAAGTTGGCTTTCGCTGATGACCGACCCGGCCAAGACCGGCTTACATAACGAGCAATTGTGAAATCGTCATGGTGATCTACGATCCACAGCTCGTGTAAATGAAGGCTGAGATATCTTTGGCTGAATATGAACAACGTAACCGTGTGCCCAGGGTTTTATTTCAGGTTTACCCGCTCTGTGCCCACAGCAGGAGAGTACGTACGTACGAAGCCCAAGGCTTTGATGAGTGCCGACTCGCCGGGGAGTCGAGCAGACAAAGCCGATCCGTGGGCAAGCACACAACGAGCAGAGGTCATTTATTGTTTTATAAATCAAAACTAATTGTTGATACGGTGCAGGTTTTCTGTAACAAGATGTTTATTTAACGCTTATGAAAGGCCTCTCCGGGGTAACAGAGGTAAAGTTGAAACTTTTAAAGTTTTCCGGCATCTGCAGGATGTCTCGCGGTTCCTCAACAACGTGACGTGTTGTGTTAATTCCAAGCAGGAAGAAAAAAGAAAAAAAAATAAGTCGTCTGGTGAAGGAATGAAAACAGGAACTGACTTGTCTGGGGAACGTTCCACCATCTTACACGGACAAAAATGTTTTCTTTAATTATTAGAAAATTTTATAGTTGGCAAATGACGTTTCTGCCTTGTAATAATTTTCCTAAAACGTCCCGACAACATGGAACAGTTTCTTCATTGCATACAGGATCTTTTTAAGAAAAGCACATGCACATTTTAGAGGTTCATACTAAATATAGTTTATACACTTTTCCAACATTATGGAAAAAAAAACATTTCTAAACAGTTATCCTACAAGAAATTATAATTATACTATTTATTCTGATGATGCAGAAACCCTCAGAACTCCATCACATCATTTATCTCTATATCTCTTTTACAATATCATAGAACGAATGCAGTGGACTTTTGGATACGTTCAGATGCTCACCATCTGCACTAGCGTACCGAGCAGAAGTGTTGAGTGCGTCTTGTTTTTCTTCCTCATTCCGTCACTAATGACATCCAGACCCATTGTCACTTACCCACCCAGGCAAGCAGTGACCTCTATCCAATCCCCAGCAGAAGTGGAAAGGGCTGAGGTAATGGAGTTCACGTCGGGTCACACTTGGGTACGAAACGCACAAAGGTACGAGTCACGCGATAACCGTGAACAAATGTTTCTTTTTCTTTTTTACTTCTCGTATCATCCTAGCTGGCTCAGTGATCACTTTTGTGTTCTGCAGGAGTTTCAGGCCGAGCCTGAGTGTTGTGTTTCTTTACGATCGCCTCGTCGAGCGGGCCTTCATCAGTGTCAGTGCAGGGCTTTCGTGTAAAGTTATACTGCAGGAAGTGTGCGCCAGATGGCGGACGTCTGGAGTTTGTTAAAGTGCAGAACTTATGGGTGGACAGGAGCGAGCGTGGGCTCCTCAGGGCATGCTCATTATGAGTTACATCCTTTTAGGAATATGGGGAGTTTGTCAGCTTTTACCTGGGTTTTTAGACTCAGGAGGATCAGGTCTCTCTCTTCTATATAACTTCATACATTATCAATTATTAAACGTAAAACCTGATCTTAGTCTTACTCAAATGAAAAAAAAAAAGCAAATATATCTATATACGTAGAGACGGCACAGTGGCATAGTGATTAGCCCTATCGCCATTCATCTCCAGGGCCGAGGGTTCATGCAGATTAGACTAATTGATGTTTCCAAATTGCCCATAGTGTATTTGTGTGTGCCCGGCAATGGATTGCCACCCTGCCCAGGGTATACTCTGCCTTGTGCCCAAAGTCTCCTGGTATAGGCTCCAGGCCCCCTGCGACCGTGAACAGGATAAGCGGTATACGGTAGAAGATGAATGAATAAATGAATGATGAAAAAATATCTAGATTGACTATACTATTTGGTGAACCCTCAATATCTATTTAGGCTGAAAGTATGAATGTACTCCAATCTAAAGATTGCCACTGTAGATACTAGGGATGGGAATCACCAGGGATCACCCGATACAATATTATCACGATTCGATTTGTATCATAATTTTTATTTTATTTTTTATTTTTTTAGATAGATTTTGTAACACTTCTAAAAAAAAAAAAGGAAAAAAAAAATCTTGCACAAGATGCTGTGCTGCCAACCAGTGTGTGAGTAGTTTAGAGCACCACCTGTAGGAGCATAGAGGAATGGCAACATTTTACCACCTCAAATGCAAACATACTGTAAATAAATGTTAAATTATATATTTAAAAAAAAACATCTATTCTGGAGTCAATGTGGAAATATATAAATTGCCACTGAAAAAAATCATGATGCATCACTGAATACCTGTTTTGTTGTTGTTGTTGTTTTTCCCTTTACTAGATACTAATAGAAATGTGTGCTTTAGGCCTGTTAATCTCTTCACTTGAAGGTCTCGTAATTTGCTATTGTGTGTGTGTGTGTGTGTGTGTGTGTGTGTGTGTGTGTGTGTTAATGCTTTAGCGGAAGTAACCCTCAGACAATTTATAATAAACCCTCAGACGTTTATGTAAATGAGCTACTGTGAGCCACGCCCCTCCAGAGAACAGCAGAGCCAGACAACAAGCTGGGGGAGGGGTATCTTCTTATATGAGGTCACATTAGAAAGAAAATCTAATCAGCTTTTTATTTTTTTTTTGTATTTTTATTTTTTTGTAGCACCAATACAAAAATGGAAAAAGAACAAATGGGGATTTTGTTTTCATAAATAATGGATCCTCTTTACAGCATGTTATTCACCTGCAAAAATACGGGTTTATATGAATTCACTCTGTGCATTATCTGTGCATTCCCTGGACTCTGAACAAAAGCTAATTAAAAACACCTGTCAATGTTTTCTAGAGTCTCCAGCGTCTGTGCTTTACACCAGTCAGGGGTAAAGCTGTAACTTTTTCTGGTAGAACTGAGGAGTTTACACTTTGTGGTTTCACTCTAACATGTCAAGCTGCATTTTTTTTTTTTTTTTTTGTCTTTGTGTTAATTTTGTTTGTCTGGTGAGGAAGCAATGGTTTCTAGCTGATGTTATATAACCCAGGACGAGAACTAACTTCTTACAATAAATAGCATTATACATAGATAAAAGTATAATATTATAACATAATAATATAATAATATTATATACAGTGTATATATACTGGAAGTAAAACGTATAATGTATAATGGTGTGCAACCGATGGCAAATTGCTGTATTGTAACTGGAATAAAAGTTAAAGGGGGGAAATCCACCTCTTCACACCCCATTATGGTGGATTAGTTTCTCATGACTGCATGCCCTGAAGCAGGGGTGCTATAAATCAAGGGTTGGTGAGCATGAAGTGTGAGGGAGCCATGGCAATTGAAAAGGGTTCGTCATGGTTAGGGGCAGTTAGGTTTCCCAGGGGCCCAGGATCTCTCGCGGAGGCCCTGCCCTAAAGTGTTCGATTCATCATCTAACTACTGTGCATCAGTTACTAACTACAATGAATCTATTAAGACCAGCGTATTTGTAGGAATCAGGAACTACTACAGTGGTTAAAGAAATACTCGACATGTACGATATTTAACAATTTTCTTTATTAAACTCCACCATTTTCACTCATTCAGTAAGAGTAATAGAAAAAAAAAATCTATATACAATATAGGTTAATTTCATCCTCTTAACAAAAAATACAGTATAATACATTTCCTCACATTAACAGAACAAAGGTAAAGTCTCGAAAGACTTTGTAAACATTTCACACAGCTCATTTATCAAAATATAGCGAGCGTCTTTGTTTGTCAAAGACAAACAAAGGAAAAACAAGTTACTTATTTTAAAAAAAAAAAGTAGTTTCAAAAGATTATGGGATGAAAAGTTTGTTAGCTGAATGTAAACATTCTGATAAATACGATAAGAATACACAGGCTGTCTTGATAAAACGAGAACACTGTCCAAAAATACCGGCTTGTTGTTTGTTCCCTTGCTCTTTGGTTCTCCTGGTTCTCATAGCTCTGTACGTTCCAAGGACTCTGGGACCATGTGTGTAACTGAAAGACGTTTGCCACCACAAGCAAGTAGGTTTCATAGATCTAAGCAGGATGTGATAGTGATTGTAGTAGTACAGTGGGCTAGTCGTGTTCGAAGTGTAAAAGTTTTAAGCGTGCAGGATTGTGTTGTTTTATTTTTTGTTTTGTTTTTTTAATCGAGCAGCTAGTAGATGAGTTTGACTCCTCCTCTCTCCATGATCTGGGACACCCCCCAGGCCACTAGGTTGCCACGGGAACCACAGCTCCATCCATCCTTCTGCGCTTGTTCAAGAATCTCACCATCCTCTAAGACACGGTCCCACACATTTACCCCAGTCAGTTTCCCTGTGAACCCCACATTGGCATTGAACGTCTCCTGGAAGCCGAATCTCTTGGCCAAACCCTCACCGGTGTACTTCTGGCCGAGGATAGTAAACCCCTCATCAGGAATCTCATGCCCCTTAGCAACATCAGGAGAACTTGCTGCTCTGTGGCCATCAACCCAGAGCGACGCCATACCTTGTTCCGAGCTCCAGGTTCCACACAAGTGCACCCACAGTCCCTTAGTTACAGCATTGTGTACCTCCACTAAACTCTCTTCTGCTCCTACCATGAAGAGGGCGCTACGCCCACTGAGCAGCAGCTGCAGCTCCATCGGGTTGCTTGCGGTGCCGTAGGAGAACAACATGGTCTTGTTAAGGGTTTCGGTTGGTTTAATCCACATGCATAGGGTTAAGGCGCGGGTTTTCATGGAACGATCAGGAATCATTTCGGCCAGCATCTTTGTAGAGCGCATAGGGAAGAAGAGGGCCATGTCGCACCCTTAATGGAGACAGAGACAGAGAGAGAGAGAGAGAGAGACATAAAGAGACAGAGAGGGAGAGAAATGTTAGTTTTGGATATAAATATTGCATTTGAATATCTAAGGCAAAATCCTAAACCCTATGGGACAGCATAAACCCCTGAGGTAGGCCATGCCAAAGCATAAAAGCCAATGGGAGGATTCAGGCTTTTTCAGAAACAACTTCATTGCCAAAGTTTGTCTCTGATGAATTAAATGCGTACAGGACATCTTTCTCCTCTTTCAGAAGGTCGAACCCTGATGTAATCCCCGATAAATCCTCCCTTTCTGATACCGCACCTCTGCAACCTTATTAACATTTTAACATCTCGGCTGTCTTCCAGCCGAAAGAGGAAAGATCATCTTCCAAACATCTGCTTAAATGTCACATTTGCCCCACTCGGTGTTCCCACTGTGGGGCGATCCACAGATCCGAAGGCATCCTTCTGCATTTGCTTGCGTTCTGGGTTTATTACATCATTTATTTAGAAAGAAATGGTTGTTGTAAATTTCTCTTCCAGATGGCCGGCCGTTTGGATGTGTGTGTATATATGGGTGGCGGGGGGAGGGGGAGGGTTTTGTTTGTAGATGATTGAAGCAAGTCCAACAAGAAAGGGCATCTCTAATTCTAAGATAAAGGAAGCATAGTGTGGGTGTGTGTTTATGTGGGTTGGCAAACAGGAGGCTTTATGGTGCCCGAGTCGTGTCGTTCAGTGTAGCGTAGTGGTTCAGTCTTCTTCATCTGTATTCAGTTATGACAGCTCGTAATCATTCTGTTTTACCAGACATCATGTTTATCCAGTGTTTCCTAACTTCACAGTTGAGCGATGAAAAGAGTATGGACTCGTTTCCTCCCATCGTTGTTTGCTGATTAGGCCTTCATGTTTCCCCTAAATACAAAGATTATATTGTTTCCATCTGAGCTCAGTTTTAGAAGTACAGATTTGGGAGTCTTGTCTCGTGAAGATAAAAGGTAAGCGAATGATGATTGCACCAGTTAGAATGGGTATTCAATCAACTCTCATGGCTTATGGTTTGAGCTATGGAATGGTGAAAGTGGTAAATCAGGACATAAACAGGTTTGAGCATGCAGTCATCACCTCGGCAATGTTTTTTTTTTTTTGTCTTCTCCAAGGCAGTTTTGTTTTCCCAGAACATCATTTAATTTCCACATGTCTACCAACATCTTTTTGAAATCTCTTTTAAACTTTACTGCCAGATCCTGACACACTAACTGGCCCCTCTCTCCCCTCGGGATCTGTCTGATTCATCATGATGCTTTAATTCTACACTTGTGACTCACTTTGTGCATGGTTTATGATCCCACACTGACACCTTAACGATTAATGCGTCCCAAACTCAGTATCTTCTCAAGTTCCACCTTTGCCTCAGTGGATAATCTCAAAGAAAGACTGAAAATTCGTATTGAAGAGCTGCTGCTGTAATTATAAATAGGTTTCTATTGTTCAACTCAGTACTCTTATTCACAATCTGCTCATGCTAAACATCCTGTAAACACACCGTACTTGTACTAATATAATCTGACTGTATGTAGTGTCATACCTGCAGGTAGGATTTGGCCAGCTGTGGCTCTTACACAGAAGCTAACTTTCTTTTGTAGGCTTTGCAGCTCAGCAGAGATGACTTGCAGCTGTCCTCTGTCTTCATCTTCCCCATCGCTAGTCTGGACACTTTTAACCTGGGCAGGTATACAGTTTTTCTCCACCTTATCGAGCTGTGCCCCAGTGCTCTTCAGGATCTGCTGCAGCGTTGCGTCATACTGTGCCTGATGACGTGCCGTGGCTTCATGCAGACTCGACAGAGTCTGCAGAAGTTTCTCCTCGATGTGCACGCTGGTCCGACGGGCCGAGTTCTCCACAGCAGTCGCACAAGTGCCGCTGTTCTGCGCTATGATCTCCAGCACCTCGGCACGCAGGGACTCCAGGCCCACCTTCACGATGTCGTCTGAGTACTGCAGCAGCATGTTCTCCTTCATCTGCGAGTTCTCCAGCATGGTGAAGAGCTTGTCCCACTTGGTGTGCTCCCGGGATGCGCAGGGAGTCTCAGTGGGGGCGGTTACTGTTAGGGCAGAAAGGAGATTACAAGTTACAGTACCCTTGCACAGATTATGGTGGGGGAGGGGTGAACTGTGTTTATTAATGCAGAAATAGACAGTAACGGGCAGAGCTGCGCCCATAATCTTGCTCTCATGTTTGTTTGTCGGTGGTTATCATAATACACGGTGCAGTTGATTATGTACCTTTTATTGACTGCTATTGTAGGTGCTTTGATGAGAAACCCAATTAGAATCGAGTATATCACAGAGGGGGAAAAAGAGATTGTGTTTCATAAGATACATTTTTTCATTTTTGCTGACGTTATTTTAATCATTTTCACTGGAACTTGAAAAACAGTCATTTATGCCATACACTGTGAAACAGTCATTAATGTCATACTGTATATTGGAAAACAATCATAATGTCATACAGTAGAAAACTGTTATTAACGTCATAAATTAAATACCCTCCAAAAAAACTCTACATGAATTCCGCATTATGTGTGTATTACCTGTAATATATTGCAGCCTACTGCAAGGGAAAAATTGCACGGGTCCATACCGCGAGTTAGATTAAAATTATTAAATGTATAAATGACAAATTAATGCCAGAACTTGGCAGACACCCAGATTGCACAAGGCTTGCCCAGTGATTTTATTTAGTTTTTTTTTTTCCTTCCCTAAAATGAATTCCTGATACATCACTTGAAAAGGCAGGATGGGACGCTTTCACTTACTGTCTTACCACCCATGCTGTTCTTAACCACAACTTTTGTTTGCAGTGTGTGTGTGTGTGTGTGTGTGTGTGTGTGTGTTGATTCCTGAAGCAGATCTACTCCAGAGAGAGGTTTTGTTTCTGGTGTGTGCTGAGGGCCCCTGAGTGTTTACATCATTAAAGAGAGACCTCCGAGCTTTTAGCCTTCTGTGTCTGTGGCATAAACACATATACACTCATAGACTCTATACTGCTGTAATCACACACACACACACACACACACACACACAGATTGCTGACTCACCCTGGTTTAATAATGTGTCAGCTGAAATAACTTGACATCTCATCATATTATCACCAACTCAATAACAGTCCTTTTTTTTTTTTTACACCTACGACAATTCTTGTTAATTTCCTTCATATCTTCATATAGAGTTAGAGGCAAAAAACCCACCACCGTGAACTTCCCTGAAGTTTGACTCATTTTGATGTTTCATCACTGAAATTTGTTAAACAGATTACAGAAACGCATCATATTTAACCTCATGATCAAAGTTTCAGCTCTTTATAGATGCTCCATATTAACGTGACTGTGATAAGCATAACATCTAAATGTCAGTTAAGTGGACTAAGGTATTGAGTTCTTGGCCAGAGTTTTCATAAAGAGAAAATATTTTTGTTTTTTTTTAGATTGCTCTGGTTGAATGAATGTTAATTAGGGTTTACTTTTATTAATAAAAGTAAATGAATAAATAAACAAATAAATAGATAACCATTATAAGCATTATAACTGATATAAATAAATAAATAACCGATATAAAGCCGAACCATTATACATATACACTTGAGTTTTAATTAAGGATTTTTTTTTTTGTTTTTTTGACTGACTAATATATAAAATTTTTCATCTGGCTTTTTTAATTAACAAATTAAATTCAATATATTTTCACTTAGCTTTCTTTTTTCCTTTTTTCAGTGTCTAACAGGATTAATATCAGATCGAAAGATATTTCCTTTCTTATTTGAATTCTTACAGTTTTTGTTAGCTGTATTACGACATGCTACTGATATTTCACCCACATCCTGTACAACAGCCAAAAACAGCCATCTATCTTTACAGTCCTGTTTGAAATCTATCTGATTAGCGTTCAGATCTGGTATGCCTTGAATTCACTTCACTTCATATTTTGGAGCAAAATCTGGTTTCAGGACTCCAAATTAACTTTGTAGAATAAATATAGCTATAAACGATGGGGGCACAAATTTTTGCATGTTACACATTAGACGTAAGACACGTGTTTAGTGAGTGGGTCAGCATGTTTAAGGTTAAGGCACTTACCCTCGCTCTGCTCTCCCTCATTGATCTCATTATAGTAATCACTGAAGGTGATCTTGAAGTGATCGCCGTAATTCTCGGACATCACCACGCTCGCCAAAACCACCATACACACCACCTGGAGAATCCTCAACGCTGACATGTTGCCCGGCTGGAAGCCCACCACCACGTTTGTGTGTATGTATGAGTGTGTGTGTGTGTGTGTGTGTCTAAGCTACAGTGTGTGTCTGTACAGAGTGAGTTTTAAGTTTGAGGTATGCTCTATGCTCTCAGACTGTGTGTGTGTGTGTGTGTGTGTGTGTGTGTAAAATGCTGAGCAATCTTTTGGCAGTGCTCCGATGGTGATGTGTGTGA
>JAOVVB010000033.1:1488377-1507828 GCA_028570985.1 Heterobranchus longifilis
TGGCTCTGATTCAGACTCAGAAAACAGACACAGAGGACTAAAAAGTTGCAGATGGCATGCAGATTTTAATGATTTTTATGAAATGATTTGGCTAGATAAAGATCCTTCTGTCAGGATCATTGGGGAGGTAAGTGGAGAGTTGACTTCAGCTTTATTGAATCAGCAGGCCTCCGGAGCCGAGCGTGTGTCTGATTTAAATACTTCCAGATGTTTATATGCGTAGTCAATTCCCGGGATTCCTGGAAAGCTCCAGCACTTTTTTCACAGAGTCACCTAAAACCAAGATTATATCTTGACTTCTGCTTTACTCTGCTTTCCTTTTAATTCATATCTCTTACTCGTGATATGACAATGAAGCAGCCAAGACTGCTTCAAAGGTTTTTGTTTTTTTAATAAAAAAGAAAAATACAACATGGCTGAATCACAGCTACATGGACTTTGTCACAAATGCACTTTAACCGGAAATGACAGACTAGTGACTGTACCGTGTTACAGTCAAATGGTAGGAATCTGAAGCAGCTTGGATTGATTAAGCAAGAAAACATGCTGTTGGTGAAAAATTCCTTTATAATCCATGGGAATTTATTACCAACAGTCACAGAAAATTAGCAACGAGCGTCCCGGGAGCAGCAATGCTTACACTTGTGTCTTAACCATGATCATTTCTAGCATACATTTTTCATAAGCTTCCTGATGTTAACGAGACAAGAAAAGCCGCTTTACTTTTAACATTGTGTTCCTAGGATGAGGCGCGGGATGCTCTGCAGTACCTGGTTTCTCTTTTGGCCCGTATGGAGCACAGCGTCCATCACACCGTGTTGCTGGAGATTCACAGCCTGACCGAGCGTTATGTCTCCATCCTAGGCGGAGGCGCCAAAGACATCTACCGCATGAGCAACAGCTTCAGCGCCATCGCCTGGCTTCTGGGACGCAGACTGCAGTCTGATGCTTTAAAACTATGCGAGTATGCAATACACAAACACACAGAAGCACACATTCTCTCTTCTCTTACTGTACCTTCATTGTCTTATTTTAAACTCTGTTCGCTCTATATAAATGAGCTGTTAGTATCATCACCACATTTCGGCTTTTGTTACAGTATTAGAGCTACCGCTTCCATTCTTCCCGCTTGCACGTTTTTCTCTCCATTTAGTTCCGAGAATAGTAAAAACACTTCAGCGCCTGACTATCACATTACTATTGGCACTAATAAATGATGGATTCCTTCAAAGGTTTTTTTCTAACTCTGGGCTCCAATTCCCTAAAAAGTCAGGCTGAGTGCTCCTTGGATAAAATGTGTATGTGAAGAAATCTGTTGGGTTTTTTGAGATGATGATGATGGACAGAAGGATAAAGAGAGTGCAAAAAAATAGACTCATGATGTAGGAAAGATGGGAGTCATGTTTGTGGTGTTCTTCATCATTCTGACTGCTGAAATCTCTCCCCCACGGCCTTCTTGGTTTTTGCATTTGGCTAAATGCTTAGAAAAGCTTAATCTAATCTCTCTTCTCCATCAGAGGTTAGATTGCCTAACCAAGGAATAAAACACAGTGTGTCATCCTGTTCTAAGATTATTATACTGCTGTTCTGAGGCTATAGCCTATATGATCATTTTCCAGTAGCAGTGTTTTATTCCTTTTATGCAAGAGCATGTTGCCATATTAACAATTATTTCTTAAATGAAGAACGTCATGCTGCACAGTTTTTATCTGTTTATTGTTGCATTCAAAGATATAGAACCTTAAGAAAACAAGGTTAACATATAGAAGAGATCCCCACTACACTAATGCACTTATCCCAGTATCCCAGTATCCCAGTATATATAACACTGGCCAGAAATAACTCCCAGACGTGTTCCAGTAATGTGCAAGTGGTGCTGGCGAATGATTGTGTGTACAGTTCCCACAGACAGATGCGTCCCTAAGTTATCTGTCAATTTTCAAAGATTAGGTGTACCACTTGCTGGATGTTCAGGGGAACTGCTGCAGTGGGCTCAGAGCCACCTCGGTCAGGATCAACATTCACGGACGTACAGTACGACCTTCTTTAAAAATGTTTGCACTGTTCAAAGGTTTTACTGTAGCAAAGAGTCTCATCAGCATACTGTGATTAAAGTCTGCTTTAAATTTCAATCATTTCATTTACCAGAAATTTCATCACATGTCCAAGTTTGACTTGAACACCCCTTTGTAGAATGCTGAGTGTGTGGTTTTGTGCTTGTGTCTTTGTATCTGTGCATTTAAGAGAAAACAAGGCGGCTGTAGATCTGAGGCAGTGCAAAACCGATACCAGGAGTCGTGACGAAGACCAAGTGAAGAGTCTGCAAGTAAAGATCCAGGCTTTCAAGGAAAAACTGGAGGAGGAGGCGGCTCAGGTGGAAGCCGAAAGGGAATCACCAGGACCGCAGAGCTGCCACAGCCTGGGCCAGGTGGCACAAGACGTACACCAAGACATCAGGTTTAGTCGGTGAGTGAGGTTTTGTCATCCTAAAGATGTCAGAAAAAATTGTTAAATGCTTAACTCTGATTCTTACAAAGTGCTAAAACTGGAGACTCCTTCCATACAGTAAATGTCAAAACTTTTTTTTTTACATAGAGCACTCACAATACAAATCCCTGTGCAAGTCCCTGTGCAAGCTATAGAATAGGTAACGTCTTAGAAAGGGCACATTAATATAACTCATGATTTGTAGCAGTGCTACTGTCAGAGCTGCTGTTATAGAAAATGAATCCACACATTTCGACCAATCAGAATCCAAATTTGAAGAACACTATGGTATTATGAAAGATAATGGTACATTAAGCACTTGATGTGGCATTGGTGAGTGAAATAGTTTTAGAGGAATGTGCAGTTGAAGCACATTTGGTTTGCATTTGAGACTAAAAGTCATTCACACTGTGTATCAGCTGCTTACTGAAGGTTAGTGTGTGAGTATAAATCTTGCCTTGCTCTTGTTTACTGTTTAAAGAATTTTATAATATATTGTTCTGTATATTTTTTTATTGCACCAAAAAAAAAAAGAAAAGTCACACTGCTCTTGCATTAGAAGGAACATATAAGCGTTGCTGCTGAAGCTTTTAGTGAGCTAGCTTAAGCCCTACATGCCAAGGAACATAAGCAAAGATTGTTGTTTTAGCATTCAACTCTATTACCCGCAATCTTTCTCCTCTCTGTCAGGTCTAAGAGTCTGGCTCTGCATGCCGTGCAGTCACGTTCCAATAATCCTGACTGCATGCAGAATGCAGAAGGGGAACGAAACACTGAAGACTACCTGATTGAGGCTGCCCTTTGCCCTGAGACTGGTCCATCACCTTCCTCTACTCAGGAAGAGCACAATGAGCACCAGGACTTGGGGTCTCATCAGGAGGGAGGACAAACAGACAGGCTGGACCCTCGGGAAAGAGACAGGCTATGGAAACACCTCCGGGACAACTCGAAGAAGATCCGAGCCTTCTGCACCGATATGGTTACACTGATCCCGATACCCGAGCGTTGTATCATAGAAGGTACACAGCTAGATCATAGATGATCATTCAGTCTGCTGGCGAGTGTCCGCTGGCATATTTTATGAGTAATGGTGGTGATAATTGATGACATAAGCAGACAATTTCCCTTTAGGGATCAGCGAAGCATTATCTTCTTTACTCGTACTTGTACTCTGTACTTCATTAACCTCGAGTCTCGAGTGCAGACCTTCTGGAAATGACAATTTACACCAAAAGAATGGAGTGGTGGGTGGGCGTTTGTCTTTGTTCCCATCGCTCAGCAGTGGTATTGGAAGGGTCGAACTCGTGTTCGGTTGCTGTGCAAGCTCTGGCAGGCTTCCTGTTCTCCACACTGATGTAACTTAACACTCTCCCACACCACTACATTAAGGCAATTCATCAGTCTGCTATAGTTTGTCTATGAGCATAAGGCTAAAAGGATTAAGGACATGAATGGGCTTCAGACTGCAGACTGCCGTGCAGAGATTGTAGCTAAAAGAATTTCATTTTGAGGGAGCTTAGGAGAAGATTAAGCAGAGAGGACAATTTAAGATAACAAAGCATCATAAGATTATGTTACAAGGTAATGTAAAAATAGGCTGAGAGAAGTACAAATATAGGGGGATTGACTAATGGATAGGCTTTAAGCTGGGAAGTAACTAATGGGTGTTAGGATGAAAGGATTGACTGGCAAGTATGTAGTGAGAGGATTGAGTGACGAGATAAATCTAAGCTAAAAGAAGACTGAAAAGTAAGTGGCCTTAAAAACCGAGAGGTTTGAGTAAACTGAAATGAGACAGTAACAAGTGAGCTATACACTGAGGGTAACCAGTGGAATATAAAATAATAGTGTTAGGTAATGAGTAAACTATAAATTGAGAGGATTTGCCTAATGATTGGGTTAAAGCACTTAAAGCATTAAAGCACTTTTTGTAAGTCGCTCTGGATAAGAGCGTCTGCCAAATGCCTAAATGTAAATGTAAATGTTATATGCTTAGTGGACTGAGTAATGAGCATGTTTGTGATTTTACTACTTGTTACAGTAATTGAGTAGTAAGCATTTTTCTAAAGAGGCTTGTGATTAAGGGAATAGGATAATTAGTGAGTTTTAAGCTCAGGATTGATTATGAGTGAGTTTTAGATATGTGCTGGATATGTTTAGGGCTGAGGGCATTGAGTGGCCTGTAGACTGGCAGGATTGACTAAATCTGGGCAACCAATGGAGAGGTTTGAGTAATGACTGGGTTTTATGCTGGGAGAATTGAGCAGATGAGTATCAGACTTGTGTTTTGAGTTGATTGTGTATTAAGTGGTGAGTTACGATTAAATCTTAAATGAATAAATCTTTGACGATTGAATAATAATTAGGTTTTAGGCTGAGAGCATTGATTAGCAAGTGTTTTTTAAACAAGTTAATAGCTTATTTAAATCTAAAAGTATTAGATATACCAGAGACTGAGAGGATTGATTAATGAATATGGATTAAACTGCGATTTAACAATCCATGTAGACCCACCATGCAACCCGTAAACGTCCTGGTGCCAGACATCACAACAAGAGGCCAGAGATGCGCATGCGGCAAAAGGGTGAACCTACACAAAATAAAGCATACACCTTTGTGTTGTAAGGATATGGTTAATCGGTTTACAGTGCAAGTCACTGTACCACCAACAACACTGAAAAAGACATTATTGATCTAAAAGCAACCCCAAAGGTAATCACTCCTGACGATATTGTCATCGTTCTGTGCGACTTCAAAGCAAAAATTGGGCATGACAGTCATCTGGTCAACCCAAGAATAGTCGGACCATACACTTATCAAGAAAGGACAATGGATATCTTATGATCAAGCCATTAGAGAGCTTGTTCTCGACTGTAAGTCTGCCACCTAATGGACAGACAATTGCTTTGTCAACTAACCAATGATGATTTAAGGCTGAGAACGATTGATTAGTGAATGAGTTTTTGGTAAAGAAGGATTGATTAGCCAGTACATTTCTGGCTGTAGAGGACTGTTAAGCAAGTAAGTTTTTTGTGAAAAGAATTGATTAGCTATTGAGATGAGGTGATTATTTAGCAAATGAATTTTAAAAGGTTTTGGTCAATCAGTGGATAGATTTAAGGCTGAGCGTTTAATTAAATTAAGTCAGTTAAATGAAGAGAATTTAATAATTAATCACCCATAAACGTTTCAACCAGACTTCAAGCCCACTGAGTACGGCTGCATCCAGGTAAATTATTTCCTGTCTACAATTTACTGAAGCAGATGATCTTGAGATCTTGAGAGTCTCGCGTGGTCCGTATGGCTGACAGAGAGCAGAGTGGTGTAGATTTTCCCCTTCGTCACCATTCCAACAAATAATCCTCATTCACAAGCACCAACAGAAGTTTAGAATTTGAACTTATAAGAAGTTGTTAAAATGGGACTGTTTATAACATAGACTATACTTTTCATCGCAGATCTTGATTTCTATAGAAACAGTTCTGGGGTAGGTCTGCATTTCTCTGGCCGTTCCACCGCCGATTTCCTGTCCTGCTCGCTCATAACTTCTGATCTCCCCCACAGAGCTACAGTAAGGTAATTCATCAGTCATCATGTGTGTGTGTGTGTGTGTATAGTATGCATGCGACGCAGCAGGGGGTACAGGGGTGAGTCATATTCACCAGAACATGTGGAAACTGATTATAATATTACACTCAGATGTGTTGGGTTAAACAGTACCCTGCATGAGTAGCTGAGGGGGCCGAGCACTGAGTGCTTTAGGGTCAGGCCAGAAACATGGCAGTGTGTGGATTGGCTAAGATAAATTACCCCAGGTGTAAATACTGTTGCATGAAAATCACTCACTGTGGCTGAGGAAAGCTTTGTATGATTAGCCTACAGGGCCAGTATGGGATTACTGGTGAGACTGGTAGCAAGATGGCTGTGCATGTTCAACTTTACAGACAGCAGTTGCTAAGAACAGTTTTCCTAAACTCACAATTAGTGAACTTCATTTTGACATGATATATTTAAATTTCTAATGATGCTCAAGTTCCTTTAGGATAATCCCTAGTGTGCATTTATAAAGAAGGAAATATTTATAACAGCAGTGTGATATGGTGTCACACAGATAAGAATGGGTTCCTCACAAATCATCTTCCTTTTGTAGTCTTGAGATTTTTTTTGATAGTGTTTAAGTGTATTTCTGCACACACCTTATGTAATGAGAAGGCAGTGGTAGCTCAGTGGTAGGTTTCTTGTCTAGCAGGTGGAAGGCCCGGTCTCTGATGTCCAATACATCCAATGTCCAAATCCCAGGGACTGGATGCGGTGCCTGTTCCAAACCCGAATAAAAAATGGAACGGTTGTGTCAGGAAGGGCTTCCGGCGTAAAACCTGTCCCAAGTTGTGTGCTGATTGGATAGTCTGCTGTGGTGACCCCTCGATGGGAGCACTGAAAGACCAACAACTTAATATGATGAGAACGTATACTGAATGACCAGGTTATCACATCTATGGAGATTTTCTTCTCCCCTGATGATACTGTCATATTCCATGACTCAGGTTGTGAATGAGTGGTTCTGGGGGGATGAAGAATCATTTTCATACATGACCTGGACACCACATCGAGTGTCATAATCCAAACTACAATGTGTGACTGTTGCTTTGACCAGATGTTGTGCTTTATAGGGTCTCTTTAAACTTTTGTGCCTTTTAAAATGCCGAAATTATAAAAAATCATTTAGCCTGTATTTGGTACTTATTTGGTACTTATCCTGGTTTTGGTACTTATTGGTTTAAGATTAACGTTTCGTTTTGTAGGAATTTTTTTGGAGAAGTTTATGTGCTTGCGTAGAGCGTGCGGATGCTCACTGTCCTCTGTCGTCATTGTAACCAGCAAGTGTGTAAGAGGAACATCCCTAAAATCTCCTTGTGCCAGAATATCATACAGTACTTTCAGGAAGCTGTTAGAGGAGGGTTACATGCTGTTTTTCTTTTAGCATTCGTGCTTACATTTTTCAGTGTGCAGAGAATGTCAAAAACACCCAAGGCTATAATAAATCTGTCATGTCCAGGGCTGTAACTGAACAGATGACATGAGTTTTAAACCATCGATTTAAAGCCTGTTGCTGTCATCTGAAGTGTTGAAGTTAGGCAAAATGTAACACAGTGTCCAACCCTCCATTTTATACTCACACACACACGCACACGCACAGACACACACACACACACAGCCCATTATACATCCCACAGCACATTAGCCATCATTGTTAATAAAAAACCCAAATATTATTAAAAACCTTGTTTGTTTGTTTGTTTGTTTTTAAACAACAACATGTCCAAAAATTTCTGATATTTAAATTTTTCATAACGTTCCCAGGTCTGATTTCTTTTTGTGCTACAACCTATTGGTTAATGATTAAGAGGAGAGACAGTATTTAAATGTCCTAGTCTTGGCATGGCTGTGACGTAATCTGTGTTGACCCAGAACTCGGCAGAGAACACAGCTTTGCAGGGGTTTACAGTAACTAATCCCTCATTCCTGTAACTAAATGCAATGAGGGATCTCCGCACGTACATGTTGCTCAATGAAGATTTCTCCCATCTGGCATTTTATAATGCAGAAGGGGAAAAAACAAAAAAGTAAAGCATGGTAAAAGGGGAGTATTTAATATATATAATATGCAAGGGGTGTTCAAGTCAAACCGGGACTTTTGATTCTGCAGAATAACAGAACACAGTTAAGAGAGTAAAAACTCCCTTTATTTCTCTATATAATCCGCTGCTACACTAATGCACTTATCCCAGCGTTTCACTAGTGCTTGGACACCATCAGGGTAGAAAGTTTTCTCAGCACTTCAGGGCCATGATCCGATGCTTCACATCTGAAATGCTGGCCTTCAATGAACTTGGCGCAAACATGTACAGTAAAAATGGCTTGGAGCGAGGTCAGAACTCCCAGCCGAGTTCCTGTAATGTTTGAAAAAAAGAAAAAGTGCTGTTGGGGAATGATTGTGTTAACAATTCCCAGAGACAGATGTGTCTCTTGCGCAAGTTAGCGACAAGTTATAAATTGATGAGACGTTCCACTCGCTGAACGTTTTCTGCAGTGACTACCGGTGCCACCTCGGCCGGGATCGTCATTCACGGATGTACAGCCTTTAAAGAGTTTGCACTATTCAAATGCTTTACTGCGGCTAAGAGTCTCATCACCGCACTGTCCTTGAAGTCTTTTGTACGTATCAATCACTTTTTACGCCCTCATTCACCAGACAGTTCATCACAACACTTGGACCTGAACGCCTTTCGCACAATACTTGATTCTGACTGATCAGTTAAAACAGTTCTGTTCTACATTCTGATACCTTAGCGTTTATATGGTAACGCCTCATTCAGCACTCCATATGAACTCATTCTAGCAGATGTGTAGTGACGGAAGGAGTCTCCAGTGTTAGGGCTTTTCAACAGCCAGAGGTAAAGCTATTATGTAAAGTTTTCCGCCACCTACAGGACAGAGGAGGCTGGAAAGTGAACGAGAGCAGCTCACCACCGTGATGTTAATTCCTTTATGCCTTATACAGTATACAGTATATACACAGATGCACATAGTACTGTACATTACTAGCGTGCTTCAGTACCTTCAGATAAACATTGACACGAATTCCAGGTTTTACTTGGCCTTTTACAGTGGGAACCTCTTTTACACCAAACAGCAGGAGTGCTTGTCTTTGAAGTTTCTATAAACTTGTCAAAAACTTTACAACTTGTGTCCGGGGCAACATGTCAGAAATGAGCAGTCAATATTTAAAAGGCAACACGTGTCCTGCAGTTACTTACAAGTATGTGCGCCTAAGGAGAGATCAGAGCATCGGTGCAATCCTAAACACGACTATTCTTACACTAAACGTTTATACACACACACCTCTGTTCATTTGAGTTTGTACAGAAATCATCGATTGATGCAACACCGATTGGTGAATAGCGAGGTCATGTGATCCTTGGAGAGGACTCGTGATGTCACAGCTATCAGTATGGTTCTAAACTGCTGACAACTCACTCTTCTGCTCGAGGGACTAGGGACATGACATCAGTCACAGATGAAAATGATGCAAGGTGTTTCTGTGTGTGTGTCTCTGTGTGTTGCAGATACCCAGCAGGGCTGTGTTGCTAAGCTGTCCTTCTCATGTCCAATGAAAGGTCATTACTGTCTGTACGGAAAATCCAGCTTCTCGCTGTGCAGCGGTCAGCCCCACCTCTGGATACGCATCATGCTGCTCGCTCTGCAGGTCGGCGCGCGTGACCCATCTACGCTATATAAACATTTACCAAGGTTATCAGTTGTGAACATAAATCTATAAAGCTGTAATGATTGTTCCTTTTAATGTCCCGTGAAAATAATTGCTTTGAAAATATCACGGAGGACCCTGGGGGATGCTAATCACTCCGCTCATGTGGATTCTGATGTAATATCTGTTTTTTCTGTTATTACGGGTGATCGTACTCATCACAACAGTCTGTGTGAAATGACCCTTTAGAACAATAGTTTGTGTTGTCACGAGTGTGTTAGCGTTACAGGTTCACAGTTAAGCACAGTTCAGCGATAAAAGTGCACTTCTCAAATATCCAGCATTGAGAAATTGTGTGTGTTGTGAAACTCAGTTTCTCGGCAAACTGTTTAGCTTCAAGAGAGGAAAAACAAGGAAAGTGATAAAAAAAAAAAGACCACCTTCGCTTCATCACACCACCTCATCATTGATGATTATTCATTATGGGTGGCACAGTGGCGTAGTGGTTAGCACTGTAGCCTGGCACCTCCAGGGTTAGAAGTTGAATTCCCTCCTGGGGTCTGTGTGCATGGAGTTGGCGTGTTCTTGGTTTGTTTTCTCCAGGTACTCTAATTTCCTCTCACGGTCCAATTACAGATTAGGTTAATTGGCATTCCCAGATTGCCTGTAGTGTGTGTGTGTGTGTGCCCGGAGATGAATTGGCACCCTGTCCAGGATGTACTCCACCTCGTGTGTATCGCAGTTTTCTGGGATAGGGACTAGGGCCTGTATTCACAAAACTTCTCAGAATTCTCTCAGAGCGCTCCTATCTTAGCCTAAAAAGTCCTAGCTGGGAGTCCTAGACTAAAAGTGATTTAGGAAACTTCTCAGAGCAAATTTCAAATTTCCACACAGTAGTTACTATATTTAAGTTCTTACATTTATTTACCGTACTGGTTTTATTACTTGTAATCCATTTTAGATTGATGGGAGTGAAATGGCTCAGCTTTTATCAATTTACATGATTGTAGCTGCACTTTTGGATGGTATGTAGCCAACAATCCAAATGAGATAGAAGGAAGTAAAAACAAGAAAACCAAATTGGACAGAAGAGCAGTGTTTACATTCAGTGTTTGGAGAATATTTATTCTTTATGCCATTTTGTCCTTTGCTATAGAAAATCTTAAGCCTCTTTTTTTGAACACCATACATCTTACATGAATTTGGAAGTTCCTCTAGTTTATTTAAAACAATTAGTTTATTTATTACTTTCAAGTCTTGTTTTTTTTCCTTTTTATTTTCAACCAAATTACATTTTGGCCGTGACAAAAGTCTACTATTTGTGTATCGTTGTAAAATCAGACCAATAAGTCCTTACGTTTAGACGATGTTTACGTTTGACTTGTCGTGTATGTGTGTGACCTCAGAGCCGAACTGAAGAACCTCTAAGCTCTGAAGACATGTGTGTGCAGCAGCTCAGGAGACTTTGGGAGAAAACGCAGCTTAAAGGAGCTCACAGCTTCGAACTGGCCATGACTCAAACTGCGGTACCACAGAAGAAGGTAAGACAAGCAAAATGTTACCCTTATCACTAAGATTTCTCTATTACTTTCACTACACCTTTTTGTCCTGCTTGTCTCGCACATCTTCACCCAAATGCAGTTAATGATAAAATCCATAAGAAAGGATTGAGACCGAAGTCCATCAACTATACAAAATAAAAATAGCATCTACAGCATCGTCCTAAGGACAGAGAAAAGACAACTACTGCAGTCAATACAATGCAGACTTAAGGTCTTAAAAACAGCAGAACAGTCTCAGTGCAACATCTCAGAACCAAGCAAGCCAAGGTTCAAATCCTGTGCCTTAAAGCAATTCTTCTGCACTTCATCTCATACTGTTGAACGTAAGTACTGTAGAAGAGCCTTCTTGGCACTGTGTCTCACTTTCTCAGCTGGAAGGCACTTTAGACCATACTTCATCAAGTTATTGCATTTTATAGAACAGGTCCTGAGAAGCACTCCATCACTTTTTTGGTGATTAATTGATGCCAGCCTTAAGGGGGCTGCTGTGCTGTCCAAACACTCTAGAGGGCACTTTATCATCTATCACATGAGCTCCCTAGAGAGCACTTCCTCACACATGATGCTACATACAGTAGATGGTACTTTGTCTTTCAAACATTTTCCCAAGCATGGTGATGCCCGCACAGGACCCTTCCTATCCCCCCTCCCTTGAGTCCACAAGTGCATCCTCACATATATCTCATTCCCCCGAGTAACATAACAGTCAAGCCCTTCCTTCTGAGGTTCACCTATGACCTCTGTCCTGACACAAAGAAATCACAACATGAGTACTAATCACAGTAGGGATCCTAGCTGTTGGTACAGGGATCGAGGGCAGTAATTGGATGCCTCAGGATTGGCCTTTGTCTACTGAAGCTGGCACAATCACCAGATGCCTCAGGATAATCCAGACCCCCCTCTGCCCTCTGCACCTGTATAACTTATTCTGGTTCCATCCTGGTGTCGAACTGGACTCCATGTTAACTTAGACATCTTCTGTTATATTGATCTTCCTGCTGCTTAACACACAGTATGTCTGCAAAACAATTTCTGCTATCCGTTATCACCTAAATGAGGATGGGTTCCCTGTTGAGTCTGGTTCCTGCCTGGTTTTTCCCTCAGCACCGTTGCCCTCGGCTTGCTCATCAGGAACAATCTGATCATTCTGATTTATACACATTTTTCTCACTCATACAAATTTCCAAACTTTTTTTTATTTTGTGAAGCTGCTTTGAGACAATTACTATGGTTAAAAGCGCTATATAAATAAAATAAAATTGAATTGAATTGAATTGAATTAAATATTTGGGGCAGTAGTGGTTTTGGGTTACAGCCAAGCTGCCAATGGTGAGCCCTTAAGCCAGGCCCTCATGCCTCTCCACTAATGGAGTGCTGTATCAAGACTGACCCGGCACGCTGACCCCATGCTTCAAAAAATCTTCAGAATTTAGAATTTATTTAATGAAAAAAGCAAAATTATCTAAAAAATAGAACAAAACATTTTTCGCTTGCAAGTCTAGTAACATTTGACTAGAATTAAGCGCAATAATCTTATATTTTACTAGTTGTAAATGTATGTTAAGAAATAATCGAAAGGTTTGGCAAGATTCAAAAATATTTCATTTGCTAAGATACTAAGATTTTTTTTTTTCCGTGCAAAAAATATTGAACAAACACCAGTCAAAGGTAAACAAGCCACAACTTATTACTAACTTTCTAGTCTAGCTTTAAATATATAATGGACTCCTTTGACAAGATATCACTCACTCACTTTTCTTCTGTACCGCTTTATCCTGTATTTTGGGTCACAGGGGGCTGGAGCCTATGCCAGGAGGCTTAGGGCATGAGACGGGGTACACCCTGGACAGGGTGCCAATCCATCGCAGGGCACACACACATACACTCACTCACACACTCATTCACACACTACGCGCAATTTGGGAACGCCAATTAGCCTAACCTGCATATCTTTGGACTGTGGGATATATATTATTTATCAAATATATATATTTTCATCAAAATGTTAATTTGGTTGAAAGTCAATCTATTTTTATACTTTTATGGCTATAGGACATGCCTGGAACAAGGCATACAGTATGTAAGGTGTTATTAAGGCAAAACACATTATAGTAAATATCAACCTACCAACCAACAACATCAGACTTGATGGCTTCCTTTAAACCAAAGAGCTGTTGCATTCTCAATTCCCATTGGTCAGCAGCATTTACAATATCGCTTTTTATATTAATGCACTCATCCGAATGCATTTGTATAACAACTGCTCGATCATTCATTAAATGTATCCATGTGAATAAAATTGACGATATGTACTCTTTAGATGCAATGTAGAGAAATTGTTTAAAAAGATAGCGTCCACTTGTTCTAAAAGTTTTATGTTGAAATTAAAAAAAATGTCATAATGTTTATTTGCTGAGGATTTACATGCCACAGGATTTATCGCTGATACAGAATAATAAAAGTAGCACAATGGTATGGTTCTTGTATCATCTTCTTCTTTGTGGACGTATCTCATCTCGAAGTGTTGCGTAAGCAGAATCTCCTTTCTCTAAACCAGATGTCATGGAAGTGAAAGTAAGTAGACCTTGAAAGGAAACCCAGCTGTTACTGTGCCTTCTCATCTCTCCTGTCGCTTTCTTTCGTGTCGTAAAAAATCTAAGAGCGGTTTGTCTTCCTTGAGCGTAATTTACTGCTGACATGTTGCGCAACACAGGCGCACGTGCCAACCATATGGAATGTGCCTAAGTCTTTAAATGTTTTTCAAGGGTAAAGCATATACATCTAAATCTTAAACCTAATTAAAATCTCATGGCCATTTAAAAAAACAAAAAACAAATGTAAGATATTTAACGTTTTGATGTTGAAATCCTACAAAGTATACACATATACACACAGCCAAGTTCCAGCACCCTCCTCTTAAACATGCTCATAAAGTCCACTTCTAAAAAGAATTAAAGGTCCTAGTGTACCCTTAACGTCGCCCTGGCCTCGGCTTGGCCCTGTGATTTATTGCAAGTCTTGCTCTTAAAGGTCGTGTTTGCCGTAAACATCTCCTCTCGACTGACGCGCTCCGAAATGGCCCGGCTGCAGCGTTCACCAAGCTGCTGATAAACGCTCCACAGAGCCTCGCTTATCGCTGGTGCTCTGTTCCGTGTTTCTCTTTCAAACCATGTGTTATTGATAACCTCCAACCCCAGCAGACTCTTCGCTTAATCGGATAAGTATGCTGAGACACCATCATGACGTTTCCCTTCTGACTCATCATGATGAGTTTCCCTTCTGATTCCCATGCCAATTAGAGATCTTTTTTTTTTTTTTGCTCTGCTTTAAGTTGACCATCCATCCAGTGTGAGACATAGTGCTCAGACCTCCTCCAAGATGTTCTTTGACTGACCAGAGACGTTTTTCCTTTCTCTAATAGCTACTTTCTGGACAGGAAGATCACAGCCCAGTGAAGACCGAATTTTGCAACCTGTGTGGATAATGAGCAGATTCCCTGAAACCCAGAAATGAGAAGCACATGCTTAAAGAGGAGCACAAAAATGAAAACGGTGTTTCTGTGTCTCTTGGGCATCAAAAGCGCTGCTAATGAGAGAAGACCAGCTACAGACACATATGGGAGTCAGTGTAAGCGTTGATGAAAAGAGCACAAAATGCACTGATTGGAGTAAAAGTACTGCTTTTGGAGTGTAACTCACTCGAGTAAAAGTAAAATAGTGATGAAAATTCCGTAGCATATAAAGAAAGGTTCGGTTAGCAGGCTAGACAAGTGCTGTTAAGATTTTGTTAGCATGCTAGGTCACATTTTCAGCTGCGTAGTTACACAATATCCCAAGCATTACATGCACACACCCAAGGCTACAGTACTGTATGTAGCACAACAAGCGTTCAGCACCAACTTCCCTGTAGCTAGTCTAGATCAATCAGCTAGCTAAAAGAATAACTTTAAATGTTTTTGGGTTGTTGTTTTTTTTTTCCCAGCAGGTTGCCATTTGAGCTGTGAAATACTGATTTTCTTTAGCTTTGACTTGCTGAATTTGCTTATTGACTATCATGAAGATAGCTGATTGTTTGGGACAGGGGTGCTGCTCTGTCTTCTCTGTCTCAGACGCTTTTTGTGCCAAAATGTAGACTGTAATTTTGGAAACCGGTTCAGCCAAATAGTTTTCAATGGAAATAGTCGTTGCTAAATGGCATCATGGCTTTCATTGCACGTACAGTAGTGTGTTAATGATTCTGTGAATGTTGACCAGAGTGCTGAAAAGTTGTGGACATGAGGGGCAGTTTTATGTCTGGCAACTAAGACTGTACCCTCATGCGTAGTTATGGTAACTCTCCTCTAGGAAAAGTAGTTAAACTCTGTCCAAAAATTCACTAGTATCTAGTAAAAAAAAAAAATGTAAAAAAAAGTAAGTTTAAAACTATGGTTAAAACTATAGATTAGGTTTGCAAAACTACAATGAAACTACTTAATTTGCGTTTAGAAAAATAATTCGGTAAAATCTCCACAAACTGTACTGTCTTATAATTAAATTTTACAAATGATCAGATTTATACGCATTATTATTTGCGCAAAAATTCTGTAAGCCGTGTAGGATGGTGCGGCAATAAGTGTTCATGTTTGGTACTTTCCACAATTGAGGGTAAAGTAGGCTAATTCCAGTGCATAGTAGTTTTAGGATTTTTTCCTCTGTTCCTTCCTGCTAAGACTTTTCTTATTAATCGTCTGCATAGACACCAAAACAGAGCAACTTATTTCCACCTTTACAGCACATTGGAACATGAACAGTTTACGGAAAGGAAGCTCAGACTGAAAGCAAGATACTGTATATAGCATGGTGCTAAAACCGCTTATACACTCATATAGATTATGCTGGATGTAATCCAACACTATATGTAAAAAAGGCTTCAGTTTACTAGGGAGCATAAAGACTGGACTTTGGAGCGATGGGAAAAGGTCATGTGGTCTGATGAATCCTGATTGAGCCTACTCCAGAACGATGGCGTGTCAGATTAAGAAGGAAAGCGCATGAAGCGATCATGCATAGTGGTCACTGTACAAGCCTCTGGAGGCAGTGCTATAATCTGGAGTTGCTTCAGTTGCTAAGGTCTAGATTCAGCAATGTCATGTGGCAATAAAATGCCAGCTAAATAAAAAGTCAGCTGACGACCTCATGACCAGGTTATCTCATCTATGGAGTTATTCCAGGACATAGAGTGTGAAAATCATTTCCACAAACAAACTGGCCACCACAGAGTCCGGAACATAACCCTACTGAATGTCTTTGGGAAGTGCCGGAGTAGGCTGTAAGGCGTGTTTTAACTATCCAGTCATCAATACAAGATCCTGGCCAAAATTTTTATGCAACTCTAGATGAAAATAAATGTTTTGACATTGCATATGTTTGTCAAAAAAATGTCATGGCACATACACGCTGTAATCAAAGCTGAAGACACTCCAGCAACTTTTCTGTATGAGTGTATTTTAAACAGCTCTAGGAGATGGTATCATTCCATGAGTGATGGGGGGTGGAACAATTCCCATTTGCATGAACTGTTCCAGCAACGCTATGAAGGCTCCATACATCTTTATATTATGATTTTTTTTTTTTTCCAGAGCCGCTGGAGGTCTTCACTGGAGGAACGTACTCTTTATACCATATTGAAGGCATTAGAATTTCGTCTTCTTGGCACTCACAGATCGTGGAATATGGGCAGTAAAATTAAAACCAAAACAAGCCATGCGGGGGCTTTCATTGTTTTATTTCACTGTGTGTTTACTGTGATAAGATAAGTTGCATATGTACTGTATGTGTAAAAACAGAAAGAGTACAAAAGAAACACGATACTCCTCACATGGACCAGCGGGTCGAGTTTCCCGTAAAATTCCATCCTAAATAGAAGGAGACCGTAAGTCTTTTAGATTTCATTTACAAATTGTACCAGGCAGGAGTAAAACAAGAGCAGGCCTCCTAATCCCTTGACTTTATCTCTCTCTTTTTTTTACCCACCCTCCAACAAACCTAGGAACAAGTCTTTGTGGCTTTAGGATTAAAGCAGACCTGGGTTTTGACAAGTTTGCACTTCCATATCAGGAATACTTTTGAAGCGTTGAGCTTTTCCCATCGCCATCTTATCAGGCTAGCGTTTCTGTGGGACTTATTTCGGGAAGGTTTCTGTGGATTCAAGCTAAAGTGACTCAACGGAGTCTGCTTCCTGTGTGTCGTCTGCTGTCCTGAGTCACCTTTAGTCATCGGCATATCAGCAAGTCACGATAAGAATACAGGCATTTATGAGCTCCATGCCAACTCAGACACTTAGTGTTTAGTTTGGTTGGGACTTAAAGGCATGTCAGTGCTAGATGCAAGTCTTATGAAAACATGGAAGCTTTCACAATGGGGGGGGGGGGGGGGGGTAACTAAATAGATGAGATGTGTTTTAAACAAATACCAAATAAAAAAGGAATCCAAGATTACATGGTAAGAATAAGAACTAACATTTCATTTAATTTCTTATTGGCGTTTTGGGTGCATTTCTTCCTTCTTGTTTTGCAATTTCTCACACAGGATAGACATAAATGCCTTATGATTACTACTTCTTATAGCAATGTTTTTGAGTGAATAGCAGTTGCTCCTATATTATTTCCACAACACAGGGGGCCCTTGTGCCTAATAACATCCATCCATCCATTCAACCCAACATCGCTAAGGCCACAGTGACCTACGACTTCACCCCAGTAGTTGTTGTTCTAGTGGGAGTGTTGTTGCTGACCCCTGGCAACCTACAGGTGTATACTGACTCACACACCTAATCATAAACTACGGGCAAATAGGAAACCCCAATCAACCTACTGCACAGATCTTTGGACTGTTGGAGGAAACCCACCAAATACAGGGAGAACATGGATACGGACCAGAGATCAACCCCCAACCCTGGAGGTCCAGACGACAATGCTAACCATGCTATCTGTTTTTAAAACTCATGTTGCCCCCTGATGACCCAGGGTCCTAAGCAGTCACTTCTAACAAGAACCAGCTCGGCTGTTCAAGGTCATGGTTGTTTAACTCAGGCTAATAGTTTGCAGGTGCAGACAAGAATAATAATTATGATGGTACGACATTGTAAAAAAAAACATCTCTAGTTGAGACTAGTTGAAAATGTCAGAGGCAAAATTGATACACCGTGCACTGACAGTGCTGGTATTTTCACTTCTGGGTTTTCACAGTGTTCTCCAGTCCCTCCAGAGGCCTAATACTGTAGTAGGCTTCATTGTACTCGCTTGTTTTAGCCACACTTGGGCCTCCAAAACAGGGTTAACTGCTCTCTTTGTAAGTCTATCTTAAAACCTTCATATCTGTTTCAGACAGCTGTACAGTTACTGCAGGTTTGTAGTGTTGGTTTTTCTTTAAGCGCCATAATCCAGTTATAACTCAATAATATCCACTATAACATTGTTAAAACGTGGCCAGAAAAAGAAAAAAGAATGAATGCACAGCTGAACTAATCCGGTGTTATTGGTGGAGATTTCCACTGAAGTCCCAATTGCATCTTCGCATTTTTGTGCCATTGGGTCATTCATTCACAATGAAATACCCTGGAAGAAATGTCACACTTAAGGAGTTTAATTCGTACAGATGCTTAGATGATTTAATGTTCTAAGTTACTCATTGCTGATCATGACTGTACCTGAGACCTACAGTATCACTAGTCCACGCTATATTTGTGACATCTGATGTAGAGCACGTTTTGGACGGGCAGGGAGTCCAAGCTACAATACCAGTCATGGTTTGGACACACCTTCTAATTTAGTGCTTTTTGTTTTGTAATTTATTTCATTCACTCTAGAACGATACTGGAATTCAAAACTATGAAATAACACATATGGCATTAGGTAATTAAGTAACAACAGCAAAAGTCAGTCACTATTTTAAGACATGAAGGTCAGCTGTTCTGGAACAGTTCTTGTAAGAACAGTATTGTCAAGTGCATTTGCAAAACCCATCAAGGAAACTGGCTCTCATGAAGAGAATCCCTGGAAAACAAGACCAAAACTTACCTCTGCAGAGGAGAAGTTCATTTAGAGTCACCAGCCTCAGAAATCACCAATTAACAAACAGCACCTCAGATTAGAGCCG
>JAOVVB010000033.1:1510961-1521140 GCA_028570985.1 Heterobranchus longifilis
TCCAAGTCAAAATTTATTAAAAATCTTTGCTCGTCTTGCGGAACACTTGCAAACCGCGTTACTCGCAATCCGAGGTTCCACTGTATTTCTTTGAAAAGAATAAGGGACATTACATAAGTGGTTAAGTTAAACTATGTGACTTTTTATATAGTGTATGTAAGACAATAAAGTTAACACAGACCACTGCTGGTGTGGAGTTGTAGCATTTTATAAGCATTTAGGCCTTGTTCAGACTGCTAGCCCATTTCTGATTGTTCTCATATTCAGATTGGAATTAGTTTGGACTCAGTTTGTTTTTTCATGTAGTCTGAACAGTAAAAACAAAGAAAAGAAAACCATATTGAATCGGATATGTAAAATTCATGAGCAAGGACACACTTTTGGCATTATTATCGCTAAGTACATAAAAGTGGCAACCTTGAATTTTCAATGCAGCTGAAGTAACCATGTTTTCATGAAGAGTGACTGGCTTAACCCCAGCATGGAAATGAAGAACAACAGTCCCTGGACAGAGGATGAAGTGAAATGTCTAATAGCACTTCAGGCGATTCATCAATACAGGCAAAGCTAGAGGAAATGGATTTCACTGCAGTCGAACATTCTTTGCTAGCTGTGCCTTTTGCAAGCATCATCAATAGACTAATGGAATGCCACAATTCTGCCAGTCATTTCATCAGTATAATATGATCCTTTATCCTTAACAGTGGATAAACAGCCCATATAATCAATTGACAATGAGTTCTAACGATCTTTATCTGGCTGGGATTTAATCATAAATAATTTTCAGAAGAAGACTTTATCTGAATATTCCCAGAGCAATGACTGGGAAAAGTTGACGCAGCTGAAGAATAAAAATAAAGCAATTGACAGTTCTCAGAAAACACACCAAACCATCATAACCGACAAACCGCTTCCCAGCCTCTGTTCCCATGTTTTAAGCTCTAAAGTTTCACCAAGTATTGCAACTCTGCAATTTAGCCTACTCTGGTTTGCAGTACTCCCCCTTCATGTTCTTTCCCTCTTACTCTGATCTTCCATTGTGGAAGCTTCTTTGAGGAACAGTTTGTACACTCACAGATGTTGACATGAAGACGTAACAAAGAACAAATCCTGCACCTTGTCCCCCAGAGAGAAAGAGAACAGGGTGTATGGATCTCCAAGGGGAAGAGATATATATCTCTACATATCTATGAAGCCAGTTGGTCTATGATTGTCGTTGTTGTTGTTACAGTATTTAATAACTAACCATTATAAAATGTATTATATTTTTTTACAGATTTTTTTTTATAGTTAGTAGCCTCTTTGACTGCTCAGTTGAATTGAATGGATCTAACCCAAACCTCAGTAACTGAAAATAACCTTAAAAAAATATAACAATGTTAGCTTTGGCCCAGTGTTTTCTGTCATTGGAAAACAGCTCCAATGGCTTTAAGGCCTGGAAAAAACAGACTATTACTGAAAACACTGAAATAATATTTAAATATCCTAGCTGGCTCATGTTCATAAAATAAACATGTGTTGATCTGGCTCCATCAGGTTTGTTTCAGAGTCAAAAGCGTTGCTTCATTCAACAAGTATAGATTCCCCTATCCCATCCCCCCACCCTCATGGGGTGTCCAGACCTGCATTCTTTAAACATTGTTTGTGCATTTCAACATTGAAGTACATTTACTAGGGAGGCTCAAAAGGTTTCGAGATTTCTGCGCCACAGAACTGGTCGCTTTTACCGTACGTCCTCAGAGGCCTTTAAACCTGGCAGTAGAATTCACTGTTAAATCTGGCCCCTAGGAAGGAATTCTTGATGCACAATGCCCGGGGATGTCGAAAAGGACGATGAACGTGCACTTGGTCATGCTGCGGACCTGCCTCTTTTTTTTTGGTCATAGAAATGATGGGCCCTTCCACTGCAAAGACTGTTGCTGCATCTCAGGGTCATACCTGTACACCCATGTTTCGTCACCATTAATGATCCTCGACATGAAGGACAGGTCAACCACAGCACACTGACGGAGTTCTTGGCAAACTTTAATGCAAAGTTCCTTCTGCTCCTGGATCAGCAGCCTGGGGACGAACTTAGCAGCAACATGGTGCATGTTCAAATGAACAATGTTGTGGATTGTCCTCCGACGGTCATGCACAGGTTGCTGAACGATTTTGACATTTTTGGGGGTTGAGCTCGTTGAAGGTCTTTCTGATCTCTTGTTGTCTCTCAGTGATGTTCATCCGCTTCACATTAAAGCGATGCATGCCACTTAAAACACCTTGAACGGCTTACTGCAGCATTGCGTTAAACTTCCATGTCAACAATCATGTTAAACATCTCTGTGGCAGATTTGCCCAGTTTCACACAGACTTGCTGTCCATGATGAAATAGCAGATGTGGTAACAGACAGATGAAATAGCAGAGGTGGTCAGAATAGCACCGGTTGCATGGCTCCCAATGTAAACAGGATGATGTCTTTTGGCAAACTGACTTATGAATGTCGGTGCTCCCTGTGATCTTTTGAGATGTTACAAAACTATCTCATATCCCTTAAATATATGCAAAAAAAAATGAATCAACTTACTAGTTGATGCTACGGCCATTTGTAGCCAGGAGTCCAGAAAGCAAATTGGCTGGAGGGATGGCATACTTGCACTCTTACATTGGTCATGGGCGTCTGTGAGATCAGAGAAGTGGAAGGGGACAGATAACGCTTTCCTTCCATCTTGTTACATCACTTTCTAACAGTTTTTGAGCAGCAGGTCAAATAGATGTGGTCTGTGGCTTCATGTGTCTCGGACACATTTACGGGGAGAGTGCCCTAACAGAGTGGGAATTGGAATCTTGGAAAATTAGGGGAAAATTAGGGGAGTGTAGAATGATTCAGTTCATGTTGCAGTTAGGTAGAATAAAATTTCCTTGTAACACAATGTACCTTATACAGTATTATTTAATCCCGTCTGCTTCCTGTGTTCCCTGAGCCAGAAGGATGAACCGGATGACAACACCATTGAGCTGAGCAAAATCCAGAGTGTGAAGGTGGTGGCGAAAAAGCGACGGGACCGCAGCCTACCTCGGGCTTTCGAGATCTTTACTGACGATAAGACGTACGTGCTGAAGGCAGAGGATGAGAAGCACACAGAGGAATGGCTGCAGTGCATCAACGTGGCTGTAGCGCAAGCCAAAGAGCGCGAGAACCGAGAGGCTACGACGTACCTGTAGGTCAGTGCCACCGGGGGCGCTAGGGTGAGCATCGTGAACTTGGTCCGAAAGGAAGTATGGGAAATGTTAGGTGGTATGACCGATCTGTTCCGTTGATGTAATCTCTTCACTGAAAATGAAAAAATAAAGTGAAGAGGTCCTGCAATGTTCTTGCCAAAGAACTCGCCGTAACTGAACTCTAAACAGACTTAGCCTTTGATCACCCAGTACACAGAATGAAGATGACAAGATTAAAGCTGGCTGTTTACCTCAAACGAAAAAGACGCAATGCAAAAAAGATGCCTTTTGAGCAAGAATGATGATGCGGTTTCAATTCAAGGACTCCTAACCGCTGTGTTTTTGTTCTGTGATGGATCTAAATATTATATAAATATTATGTTATATAGTGGCTTGGATAGAGCCAACTTCTAGGTCTGTTGTTTGTGCAAAAAAACTCAACTATGCCTTCATCAGAAGAGTTACAGAAAAACAATATTAATTTAAAAATGTACATCAAGACAAGCACCCTGTGTATAGTTTTATAAGGTACCACTTCCCTTACGCTATTTGTCTCACCCCATGGTGTCCCATTAGCAGTCGAGGAAGTACACCATGGAACAGGACGCTCGCTCCGAGGTACATCATCTTTATATACAACCTAATCTCTTTAAAAAGAACACACTGTGCTGTTCTGGGTCTCTGTCCCGATAATTATCACACTCTCAACTCAGCAGAACACAGACGTTCAGTCCAGGGCAAACAAAAAAGAGCCAGTTGTTTTTCTTAAGCCAAGAAAAGTGTTTGGAGCCACGTGTAGGAATAAAATTATGAAGAGAATGGAGTAAGGAGCCACTGAGGTAACATTTGTTTTTAAATTTCAATATATTGAAATCGGAAAATTAATATTTCAGAAACCATGTATGGGTATTTTTCCAAAATGGGGGGTTTTGGTCCACAAGTGTATTAAAAAGCTAACTTTTGAAAAACGTCTTTCATATTTAGAAACTCAGAGTGTGATCTAGACATTAAGATCTTTTTCCACATTTCTGATTGGCTCTTACAGCTTTACAGCTGGGGTTATTTCAGCACCTGTTAGTTGGTCATACTTCGACTGTATGTTTTTCATGTGGTCCATCCACATGCCACCGGATACTCCCCACCCCTGCATAAATATAAGTTGTTTCAGTGGCAGTTCTCGCTCAAGAGACCAACAGTGGCCGCTTGGTGGTGCAGGGGCTCAAACCAGGGATCTTCTGACCAGCAGTCCAATACCTTAACCCCCAAGCTACCCCAATATACTTGGGAACGTGACTTAAATAAATTGTTCTCATAAATTAATCTTTTTCAGATGCTCCCATTAGGGGTCGCCACCATTTATCTCCATCTAACTCTATCTACCACATCTTCCTTTGTCACCCCAACCTTGTACTTTACTGTACATGTCCTTCCTCGCCACATCCATAAACTGTCTCTTAAGCCTTCCTCTTCTCCTCCTGCCTGGCCGCTCCTTCTCTAACATTCTCATAAATGAATAAATGATCATGTTCCGCTGTTCTTGAGGACAGTTTCATGGCCACAAATTGTATAACTTGTGCCAATGTCTTAATATTTGCTATTTGAAAAGGTCATCAATATATGGCCTTCATTGTTTCTTTCATTTATTTTTTATTTTATATCATGCCAATACTTTTGAAGTTGATCATATAGTTACTATCGTTGTTTTATGGTTACTGTATTTTTGTACTTGGAAATGTAGGTGTATAAACAGCACACACTGGCAAGTCATTCACAGATGACAGAATTAGGTATATTCTCCCAATATTATATACAATAAAAATAATAAAAGAAATTTAAAAAAGAAATAAAAGACTAACTAATCTGTCCCTCCAAAAATCTGTCCAATGAACACAGAGTATAAGCTATCAAACCCAATGACTCTCACTTTGAGAACAAATATATTTACAGATAGCACACAAATAAATTTAATGGAGAACACACTAATATCGCTATTCTATGAAGGTGTTCAAGTCAAACTGGGATTTGTGATAAAATTCCTAGTGATTGAAGGCGTAAAAGCCATTGGCATTTATAAAGGTGATGAGGCGCATAGCCGCGATAAAACATTTGAACGGTGCAAATGTTTTAAAGAAGGCCGTACGTCCTTGAATGACAATCCTGGTCGAGGTGGCTCGGTACCCACTGCAGTCGTTCACATGAGTGTTCAGTGAATGGAATGCCTGAGCCTTCAAAATCAACGGATAGAAAGAGATGCATCTGTCTGTGGGAACTGTACACACAATCATTCACCAACACCACTCGCACATTACAGGAACTCGGCTGGGAGTTATTGCCACGTCCCCCATACAGTCTTGACCTTGCTCCAAGACATTTCCACATGTTTGGACCATTAAAGGAGTTCCTGGGAGGCCAGCATTTCATCCGTGAAGATCATGGCTCCAGTGTATTGAGAAAACTTTCTATGTTGATGGTGTCCAAGCACTAGTGTAGCAAGAACTGGGATAAGTGCATTAGTGTAGCTGGTGATTATATATAGTATATACTGTATATTATACTGTATATAGTGTTCTGTTACTCTGCACAATCAAAAGTCCCAACACAACACTAGAGCACTCTGTCTAGTCAGAAACGTCAGAACATCTGGCGGTGGCGTGAGAACCCTTGTTAGGAAGTGAGCGCAAAAAATGAGGCACCCGGACAAAGAAGACACACATATACTGTAGATCAACACAGAAACGACACAAACCACAAGCTGTGAAGAGGAACTACACTAACTCTGAGGTGGATCTGCATCATCATCATCATCATCATCATCCAGGTGGAAAAGTCTGTTTGTCATCGTCGTGGTCAGGTTCCGGCAGCCATGGCGTCTGACTCGAGCCATTTCTTACCCAAGCGTTTAGCATGTGAAAACAATAGCTGGCATGGATTAAAGTAGAAAAACTGGGCAGGTATTTCTTTAAATATTATAGGAATTATTGGGATGGTGATGTTAATTATTATTATTAAAGGGAGTCGCTTTAAATTGCATCTTAAGATACACTTCATTAAGTAAAGTGCAAATTTACATTTAGCAGATGCCCTTATCCAGAGCAACTTACATTTTTATCTTATTATACATTGGAGCAGTTGAGGGTTAACAGCCTTGCTCAACCACTTGGTGGTTGTGGGATTTGAACCTGGGACCTCCCAAATTGTAGTCCATTGCCTTAACCACTGAGCTACCCCTGACCCCTAACAATTACATCAGATCAAGACCCTTAAACACGAACTGCATACAGAAGCGTTCTGTGGCATACACACAACGACAAACAACAATTACGTCGAAAGCTAAACAATGACATGCTGACAAACCTAAACAGCGGTGCTGATCCAGGTGAAACAGGAAACACATGTGGCGTGAATGGGTCTGATGGGTAATGTAGAAAACAGATTGTGTGAGATGCAATGACTGATGGGAATTGTACATGCACAACAATTTGTTGTAGCCACAACAATTACGCCACCAGTTTGGCAGTAGAAATTGTTTTATTGTTTATTATAAGCCAGTGTTCTTCATTTTTAAATTTATTTGCTGTTGATTTTTTTAAGCTTCCACTCATCCAAATATCCTATTTTTAGCTAATTCTAAATGGGGTGATTTCTCTTGATTTGAAGGAAAAAACGACAAGCCAGACCGCTGTGGGCTGAAGAACACATGGCTCTCGAGAAAATGAACACATTGCTCCAAATACTGTATATTAATTCATAGCCACATTTGTTGTCTTTTTTTTTTTTTTAATGACCACTATGTCGACTCAGCGACAAAAAGTGGAACCCAGTGTGTTTCCGATTTATTTCCAGTAATGAAGTGTTTGTGGGAAACTTTATGAAAGCATTGTCGTTGCATTGAGCTTTAATATCCTCCCACGCGCAATACGTAGCCTCCCGAGAATCCCTGGCATGTGTGTTAACACGAACTGACTCAATAAGCACGTTCACTTTCTAAACTAAATCAACTTCGCCTGAATCCTCGCCCCGTCCCACCGACACACCAACAAACACACACTTTATTTTTTTCCAGTGTAGGTTCCCCCCTCACATCCACAAAGCTGATGTAATCCACTGTTTTCACTAACATTCGCTAGTTTTCCGCTTCATTTTTTTTTCCTGTGAATTTCCCAGCTGGCTTTTTAAAAGTGACCTCCAACTCCCTGAAATTATTCTGCAATTGTGTAGTGATTACAATGAGTCAGGGGTAACTACTTTTAGAGAACACTCATCTCTCGGTTGTTCCTTTGGGGGAAACGTAAAGTTTCCATGTACAACCTTCCAAAAAAAATAATAAACTAAGCAATCTGTAGGTTTTAATTGGAAATGTGTATTGTACTTATTCTAAATGTCTAGTTGTTGTTTTCTTCTGTTTGGTCAAAAGGTTGTTGATTAGTTATCAAGAACACTTTTGATTTGATTAATTATACATATGAAGAGTTGAGGGTTAAAGGCCTTGCTCAATGGTCCAACAAGTTGGCAGCTTGGTGATGCAAGGATTTAAACCTGGGACCTCTCGGGCAGTAGGCCAGCACCTTAACCACTGAGCTACCCCTGCCCAGGTTTTGCAGTGCAGGTTTGTATTAAAAAGCTCTTTTAATATTTGATCATTTCCATAAGAAACGATCCACACCTCATTCATAGATTGAGCTTGTTTAAAAAAGTATAATTGTTGATACAAGGGGTATCGAAATGTTTTGAGATTAGCCCTTTTTACAAGCTCAGTTTTTTCTAAAACTCTCTCAGCTCCTCTCTCAGATGCTTTAAAACCTGGCAGTAGAATTCACTATTGATGGTCCGACCCCTGGGGACGAATTCTCAACGCACGATGCAACGAATGTGGAAAAAGACGATAAGCATGGGTTCGGTCGTGCTGCGGACCTGCCTCACCTTTTTTGGTCATGGAGATGACTGGCTCTTCAACTGTGAAAGACTGTTCCATCGTCTCAGGGTCGTACACATACACCCAAGTTTGGTCACCGGTAATGGTACTCGACATGAAGAACGGGTCACGCTGATGGAGTTCTTGGCAGACTTCGATGTGATGTTCCTTCTGCTCCTGAGTCAGCAGTCTGGGGACAAATTTGGCAGCATATCACATGTGAGGATTGGCTGGGCTGTTCCATTTGACACACCAACACTAACAGGAGTGTTGTGGATTGTTCTCCAACAACATCATGCACGAAGTTGTCGAATGGTTTTAACATTTTCGCGGGGCTTGAGTATGAGCTTGTTGAAGGCCTTCCTGATCTCTCGTCATCTTCCAGTGATGTTCTTCCAGTCTTGAAAAATGTGTGCCACTGAAAACACCTCAAACGACTCGTTGCAGCATTGCCGTAAACTTGCCAAATCATGTCGAACGTCTCTGTGGCAGATTTGTCCACTTTCCAGGCTTATGCTGCCATTTGTTGGCGTTTTACAAAACTAGTCTCGAAACTTTGATACCACTTCGTATGGAGTTTTCTGTAAGGAGTCTCCAGTGTCAGGCCATTTGTAAAAAGTTTTCTTTGGGAGTTTTACACTTTGTTACACTTTGTTTCTCAGGTTACGTGACAACCAGCGTTTTATTTCATTTATTTCTTTATTTTTATTTACATTAACACAAAAAGATATTAAGAAAAAAGAGGATGATGAGGGAAATACTGTTTATACCTGCTGCTTTGTGAACATTTAAAGTTAAACGTTAATGTAATATTAATTAATATTAATATGTCCTTTTTTAACGGATTGTTGACAGTTAGCATGTGATTTGATAAAAAAAACAGCTTTAAGGTGGTAACAGTAACTCAACATCATAACATAATGTTAATTATTTGCCTATAACAGCACTATACCAAGTATTTTATACCTTAATTAATCTCTTGGACTGTTGTAGAGCTTGCATTGTACTATACTACAGTTTTTAAAAGGAACAGTACCAGTCAGAAGTTTGGACATCTTTTAATTTAATGTTTTTTGATTAGTAAATTATTTTTCCGAAGTTTTCTAATTTATGAAATAACACATATGACATAAAGGACAAATGTTCTGGAACAGTTCTTGCAAAGACAGTATTGTGTCAAGTACCTTTGCAAAACCCACAGTTTACGGAGCATAAGTAGCAGATACATCTTAATACCAACTGTGCATTTTGTAATCCTTCAGCGTTGTTTTACAGTGTAGAGAAAAATAAAAATCAGGAAATACCATAGAATTAGAAGGTGTGTCCAAACTTTTAAACGTTCTCTGCTTCCGTAAAGAGTTGTACCATTACTTGATTTTATTTGTAAATTGTCAGCTAGTCTTAGATTGTTTCACTAATCTTACACTTTAGCAAGACCACACATCACATGACATCTTGATCATTTCCATTCTTATAGATAACCTTTGATCTCTGGTCAGTTACCTCACATTACTTCACCTCACATGCTTAACATGCTTTTTTTTTGTTGTTGCTTTTATTTTTTTATTATTTCTTTTATCCCTGCACCCTGCCTTGCCATAACGAGGATAATTTTATGATTTCTAATGTTTTGTTTCATTTATCTTGTTCTAAATGTATTTCCAAGTATACAGCTGTGTAAATATTTGCTCTCACACTAACACACTGGATGCAGTTTTCCGTACACTCGACCTGTGTCACGATGATGGACGATAGAGATTTTTGTCTGAAACTAAGCAAGTCGGTTGTGCATCGTTAGAAAATAACAGGTGGATTTACAGCCAAGGAACGACTTACTGTGAAAAATCAGGCCATAATCGAGTGAACGTATAATAAATTATAAAGTATTTCAAGTGAGTTTAAGAAATAATGATTAGAATTTTGAATAGATTGTGTAGATATAGATATCTATATTTGTGACATAACCAAACTGGGGTGTATAACCACAACAACAATAATAATGCACATCAATGTTACATAGATACTGTATGTTATCTCAAGAATATTTATCTCAGAAATCAGGTTT
>JAOVVB010000033.1:1523488-1533922 GCA_028570985.1 Heterobranchus longifilis
TCCCCAGTATTGTTGTAGAATGTAGAAAATAAATCACTAAACAAAAACAAAGAAATTTGCAAATGACCCCAAACTTTCGAACGATAGTGTAACTACACATCTTGAATCTGGAAATTTAAGCGATTGACATTTACAGAAGTCTTCAAGCACAGTACGGTGATGAGACTCTTAGCCGCTGTAAAATATTTGAACAGTGCGTCCTTGAATGACGATCCCGGCTGTGGTGGCTCAGATGCAACTGCAGTCGTTCCTGTAAACATTCAGCAAGTTGAACATCTAATCCTTGAAAATCAGCAGATAACTTGTCAACTTGCACCTGTCTGTTGGAACTGTACACACAATCATTCACCAACACCACTTGCACATTACAAGAACTTGACTGGGAGCCACATCCTTTATACAGTCCTGACCTCGCTTCAACCATTTCCACATGTTTGGGCCATTAAAGGAGTTCCTGGGAGGCCAGAGTTTCAGAAGCAGGCTGTCCAATCTTGGCTCCAGCATACTGATTAAACTTTCTACCTTGATGGTATTCAAGCACTAGTGAAACTCTGGGATAAGTGCATTATTAAGAAATAAAGGTAGATTTTAACTCTCATAACTGTGTTCTGTTATTCTGCACTATAAAATGTCCCGGTTTAACTTAAAAACCCTTGTATGTGAAACTAGGTAGTTCCTGTTCTCACTTATCTTATAGCAGCTATAACAGTCATTTCCTCAAGAACCTGCTTACTAAACACAGCTTCTTATGCAAAGTACCTAGAAACCAAAAAGCACCAAAACCTCTGCTCTGAAGACGTTGGAAAACTTTATAGGTTCACGCTTTAGCTCCAATGTAACAAACCCTTGCTCTTGCTATGGAAACTATAAAATAATAGAATGAGTGCATTAATATAAACCAGTGAGAGCTGCTGAGCTGCTAAATTCAGAGCTGCTGTACTAGAAAACAAATCAACACCTTCTGACCAATCAGAATCCACTACTGAACACTGTTAAGAGTTCATTCATCAGTGTTAAAAGTTCATCATTTGTTTTCGTAATGGAGGATCTTGAAAAGTGTGGATCTTGGTATGTTTCCCTAGGGCAAGCATGCACACACACACACACACACATACACACACACATAACCACGCACCATGGAGACCGATGAGATCCAAAATTACCTCCATGTTTGTAGTATTGTGTCCTAATTATGTCTAACCTGGAGAAAACATGGACTCATTTAGTAAAACGTATGTGTTTCCTCTCACTTGACCCCGTGTGTAGGGATTAAATAGCCAGGCTTTCAATCAGTCGTCATGCCGAGAGCACTTTCCCTAGTATAAACACACGAGGAGAAAAAAAAATATATATGTCAACCGAATGACAATACACAGAGGATTTCAGGCATTAAATGTCATTATGCTAATGTCTCCCAGAAAGTAAAAGCACTGGGACATCTGGTTAAAATTCTGACTTGAAATAAAAAGTTTGCTTTAATGACATGAAAAAAGAATCAATGTTTGTGCATCCAAAAAAAATGCTATTATATTAATTGTGCTGCTATTAATCATCTGGTTATGCCATGTGATGTTGGCAATGTGCTTTCTGCTTCATTTGCTGTGCATTAAAAAAAAAAACTTTTGGCTGCCAGAGAGTGAACCAATCATAAGAGCATCTATAACTTCTTCTCAGAACCTTAAAAAGAGCTTGGTGATGCCATTACAGTCCAACTCGATTCGTACAAGCTTACGTCACACGATCTCGCAGCTATTCTCCGAGTAACTTAGTGCAGATGTTAATCAGATGAAAGTGTAAGCGCATACGGGGTTGATACGTGACATTAAGGATAAAAAAAGAATTAATTACGCGTCATTTACAACCGAAAGGCTTCAAAGTCTGCCCAGGAGTAATTAAGGGAATGTGTGTGGTTTCAGTCCATGGGCTTGGAAGGTGATTGCGTTTGACAGTAAAGTGTAATTCGGTTAACTTCTGTTGAATTCCAAAGCCTGGGAAGGGGGGCGGGTGAATATTAATGGATTTTTTTTTTTCCGATTTTTGACTCTGTAGCTCTAAAAATGCAGGATTCCTCAAGGAGAAAGGAGACCGGTCATGTTTTACTTATTCAGGTGATATATTTTCTATTTATCCCACAGTGCTGTTGAGTTCAGGATTCTGATGGATCAGAAGGCGCCTATAACAGTACAAGTTTATACGCTAATACGCTATGAGCTGATTCACAGAGATAAATAAAAAAATTATAATCTTCCTATGTTGACGTTTTCTGTTTAGCACTTATGTAACGAGTCTCCAGTGTCAGCACATTGTACCATTCAAAAACTGTAACTTTAAAGTTGTCTGAAGGATGAAGCGCTCTACAGTTTCTGCGTTTTTGTTGTATTATACTTTAAGAGAAGGCGGTAAGAGGACGACTGTTTTTAGCTGCTTTGATGTAAAGGAGAACAGGAACTGGTTTGTTATCATGGATGCACCACAACATTAAATGTTACCATAAACAGATTAATAAACTGAAAATATTAATGAATTCCTGCGCTATAAAACGAGTTGAACATGTAGGGGAATGCTGCTATAGGAAAACCCATGTTTGAATGGCTAACGTTAATGCTGCTACACCATCATTACACCATTTTTCTAAAGACCTTTTGCACCTGAAGTCATAATGTCATAATGGTTCCGCCCACTTCTGTACGTTACTTACCAGATGTTGTTCCCAAATTCCACACTCAAACCAGTACTTTCAGCAAGAGAATACATCTGAAGACATTATCTCATCTTAAACAACACTTTGTCCACTTAATAACTTCTTCTAATTTGTTCTGAATCATTTCTGAACAATCTGTGTTGTGTTTCAAGCTACAAAGCTAGCAAGTTTCTAACACAAGTTTGAATCTCAAATCACTCTCTAACCCCTGATCAAGGCGTATCCTGTCTAGGGATAGTGGGGGCCTGGGACTGATCCAGAGGAGCAGCAACCCATCAAAGGACACAAGCCCTCATAGTCACACATTGGAAACACTTTGTATTCTGGGAGGAACCCGGAGTAAACAGAGGAAATGCACCAAGCACGCGGGAAAAACATGCAAACATTCACACACAGACAGGACCAGAGGCAAGACTCAAACCTCTAACCCTGGAGGTGCGAGGCAGCAGTGCTAGATGCTAAACCACTGCACTCCCTCCATAAATATTTTTATTACTTTGAACCACAATTTTTTTTACCTTAAAAAAATTTGCAAAAAGCATTAGCTCTGAATTTGACTAAAAACGAAGCTACTAAACTACTAAAGCAGCCTCGCTACATTAACAAGGTGTGAAATGTGAATGAAGTCCTCCTGCATGTTGTTTTGGTTAAAGTGCATACAACCTTACTTACTAAAAGTAAGCCAGCACAGACAAAGCTTGGACATGTAAAGAGTTACAAAAAAAAATAGATTCGAGTGTGATGTTTTTTCTTTAGAAAGTCTGAAATATTTGTATTAAGTCTCACATTAATGACACAAGTGATGACACACTTGTCAGATCAGCTCTGTGAGACATATGTGAGACAGAACTTCGGCGAACATGTGTTTGCAGTCTCGTTACGTTACTCTAACTGTGGTATAAAAAGAGCCAGAGAAAGCAGCAGGAGAACGTTGCTGAGAGAAGTGTGGGAGGGAACGGGAAGCTCAGCATCGAGAGTTAGCTGCATGTGGCTGAATGTGTTTGAATGAGTGTGTGTGAGAGATAGAGCCAGACAAAAGAAAGAGGACGATGTCTGGTGGTTGTTTGATGGCTTGTCCAAAACCAAATCTCAACCACAGGATTTTACTTCATTTAGTCTGGTTCACAACCATCCTGGTCACATAAGGCAGCAATAACCACGGTCACCACATTAAGGATAGTGCGCGTTTGTAGTCTTAGCTTTTATAAGCAATTTTTGACAGACTAGTACTATTTCAGATCAGTAATCTGCGTTTCTTAAAGGAAAACAGTCACATTTGAATGTTTAAATGTAAAAGTGAAACAAGCCATGTTTTGAGACGTGCCATGCCAGAGCTTTGAGAAAAGTGTGATGTTAAAATTTGAAAATCACAGATTATGATTAATGCACTCATTTTAATGCCATGCAAATTCTATAGCAACAACTCCTGTTATGTAACAAAGAAAAGTGTTTAATCGACACAGTTTCTTTGGGGCCCTTGGCCAGAAAGTGTGAACTCATTGGCTCAAAAACTTATTTATTATTTATTATATGATATTTATCCTAAATATATCCTGATATTTATTCTACATATGTATAATAGTGCTGCAGCTTTTTTTCCTAGAACCCCAACAGACTCTAGAATCACCTCTGCCTAAAAGCAGTAGTATGAATTCTACTCACAGAGTGATTTCAGGATGAATCCTACACTGCAGTAGAAACTACTGAACTGCCCATGTGTTCTGTGATGTCAGGAATCTTATCTACCTGTGTCCAACCAGACAGTGAGGATATTTATCCCTACATCTCTGTTTCGAAACTCAGAGTCTATTTTACTCCTTTTCTCATCTTTGTCTTGTATCACCGCTGGTTTGTTGTTTATCCTCTGGAATGGGCACAGGCAGGTTAATCACGACTACTAATGCAGAATTTGACCATAGTTGGCCCTATGCATGTTTATCCCTACAGTGGCCGTCAATCCATTCAGTCCCACTTCTCTGGATTATTGTCCTCCTGGCTGGCTCACCAAATATTCTATGGAAGAATTTATTTAACTTTCGGAGTTTCGGTTTCAGTGCTTTGTATCAGTCAATATGGAGGGAAGAATTTACACTTTGGGGTGTCTTAGTAACATGACAAGCTTCTTCATTTGTATTTGTTAATTAACTTCAAGAAAGAGAAAAAAAATTAAAGGCACGTTAAAGGAAAGTTTAAGGTAACTTGTGATTTTTTGGTTCTTTATTCCTGATTTGTTCCTAATCAAATTCAATTCCCAACTTGAGTCCTAACTAAGTCCAAACACTGCGTGTGTTGTTTGCTTTGTTGTTGGTGAATTAACAAGAATACTTGTGTTAAGTATGCATAGAAAACAGGTGCAAGTGAAAGTAAATGCAAACATTTCACTAGCCTTGGCTGATGGTGGCTCAAAAGTACTTCCCTGTCAGCTGTCCACTCTCTCAACGGGGATCTGGTAGTTCCTCTCCTGCTTTGTACGGAAGTCCACTATCAGCTCCTTTGTCTTGCCGACCTTAAGGAGGAGGTTAGTTCTCTGGCACCAGTTCTCCAGATTTCTAAACTCCTCCATGTAGGGCAGCTCATTGTTGTCAGAGATCAGGCCCACCACGACGGTGTCATCAGCAAACTATAGACCTTCTATAGACCATTTGCACCTGATGCCATACTGTGCGATTTTGTTTGTGATATTTGTTATCATAAAGAGTGAAGAGCTCAGATTTGTACATAGACCAAAATTAAATGAGCCATGCTTAATAATAATAATGTATGCATCAATTCATGGGTGTGAGATCATCAATAAATTGCTCAAAAAACACAAACACAAAATGTGTTTATATGTTTTGTGCTCAAAATGCAGAGAAATAGATAGTAACCTCAACAGAAGCATGAGGTCTTCTTTTCCTTTTCTTTTCCTTTTCTTTGAACTTTAAAAGAAATACTGACAGAAAATCATAGGGAGGGTTGCTAGGTTTCAGCACAAATCCCACCGCAATAACAAATGGACAACATCACAAAAGGACTTGAATCTGGCCCAAAACCTTCCACAGAAAAACATCTATACACTGTTCTTCTTTGCTCTCGGGCTTTTTAGAGCAAACTGGTTACCAGTAGTGCATAGTTCTGATCTCCTGTAGACTAGAGATCTGCAATACATGGATGTTATACGTTTATAATACTCCTAGTGGTACTATTTGAAATATCATCCAGCAGTCATGTGTTTTTATTCAGTATAACATCCTCCAGTATAGACCTTAATTTTTTTCGTCCAAATAGCAAAACAAATACAGAATACTTAAACACTAAACAGATACGGATATGAAAGTCTAATGGTTGTTTGGCGATATGACATTCTTGATCAGATCTTTGCAGAAGTGTAGAAGAATCCTCTGATCTCATTACTAGAGAAAATTTTTTTTGAACTTCCTGTTACATCAGCATTGAGGTAATACTGTAAAACATGACGGAGTGAAGCGTCTGACATGGAAAAGCTGTTACTTCATCCAGATGTTATGAGGTGAGCATGTGAGTATGTGTTCTGCCATCTGCCAGATGTGAAGGGATTCATAGAAATGTCACATTAATTCCACTTGTTTAATTAAACAGATTTCAGGTGGGTGATCTTATCGTGTTCTGTTATCTTTTGTGTATGAGGTTTTATAAGTTTATAGTTTATAGTGGTTTTATATGTTATTGTTTCTCGTGTGTGTGTGTGTGTGTGTGTGTTGTGTGTGTGTGTGTGTGTGTGTGTGTGTGTGTGTGTGTGTGTTTAAATGGATTCTCGGAGTTCTAATGCTCTGCATGGGGACGAGTCTCTGCTGTTCATGTCAGTGTTTTCATGATGTCATTGTGAGCAAAAAATAATAATAATCCAAATGGATTTCACATTTGAATCTCAGCAGGATTGAATTCCTCCTTGTTTTTTTTGGCAGTGTTTAATCACAAAACCCTGTCCAACATCAGCACACGTCCCCTTGGGTACTTGACAAATACCAGCCAAGAGCTTGGACTCTGCATTTGGGACATTCGAAACATTTTTTTCTACTTTTTATGCACAGTCATCCTCATGTGCAGAGCCATGTGTTGTAGAAGGAGCTGCCAGAAAGATGGGAAAAAAGAAACGCGAAAAAGCACGACTGGATTAAGAGATCAAATGGATGGAAAGAATGAAAGGATGGAGGATGGAAACATATGACTTTATAACTGTCAGTAATGGGCTTGTAAAATCACAAACACGCAGAAAGAGAAGAGCGATGAAGGGAATGTATCTCAGTGTCAGAGAGAAAGGATTAATTAAAGAAGGAATTAGAGGTCTGGAGCTCCCATTGAGATAAGAAGCAGCATGTGTTTTCACTCAGGTCCTCCTCTGGCTCCTTTTCCTCAGAGCAGCTGTAGGGCAGGCCTGGATTAATTAATTCCAATTTCTCTTTAATACAACTCTGTGCACTGCTTTGGACGCACTCTGAGCTCTTCCATGTCACTTAAAGTTCATCTAGGATTTGATGAAGAACTAGGACTCGTGTGAATATAATGTATATACGGGTAAAACCCGTCTGGTCTTCATTCTCTTAAGGTCGTTAATGTACTTTATTTTATTCTATTTTTTAAATATATTATTAGATTACTGCTTTTGCTATTAAATTCAACTCATTTTAATTGGTATTGCTCTTGTAACAATACACACTGGAGCAGTAATCCGAATGTACGTAGATCTGGAACCCTGATGAACAAGCCAAAGGTGACAGAATGAGAAAAAACGTAGTAGGTTGTGTGAACAAGAGTCCTGGGATGAGCACAGGAAAACATTTTTTTTTTTTTTTATGATTACAGCAGCAGCTCTCGGGTACGAATTTATCCATTAAGTCAACTTTTTTACGTTTTCGGCAGATGAAAGTCAGTTCCAAATACCTAATAGACTGAATGACAGAATACTGCTGTGCCTCATGTTTGTGGAAATAGTTTTTTTTCAGGTTGTACTGTAGGTTTCATTTAAAAGAAAATTATCCATCATATTTACACTATACAACCAAAAGTATGTGCACCCTGATCATCACACACACATGTATTTGTTGAACTCTCTTGTCTTCTTTTCTCTTCTCATCTCTTTTCACCTCATCTCCTTTCTTCGCTTCTCATCTCATCTCATTTTGGAGCGTGGCTGTGTCGATTCCTGTTCTTTCAGCTACAAGAGCATTAGTGAGCTCAGGCATCATCTGGATGTCGAGAAGCCTCCAGTTCTTCTCAAAGCTGTTCATTGAGGTTGATTTCAGTCAGGGCTCTGTGCAGGATACTTAAGGTTGTTCTTCACCTCCAGCCTTCCCACAGCATGTCTTCATGGAGCTGGCTTTGTGGATCTCACAGGGGCATCATCATTCTGGAGCAAGTTTGGGTCTGTTAGTTCCACTGAAGGGAAAATGCAATGCTACAGTATACAGAGACATTCTACACAACTGTATAGTACATTACAAAACACATATTGGTGTGATGTGATAAGTGTTCTCTTACTTTTGCTCATTTAGTGTATCTCATAACCAAGTTGAGTCCATTTTAATATTCTATTTTCTAATATTGTTGTTGTTTCTATGGTAACAACTAACAGTGTCACTTCTACAGTGTATTGCACGTTCTGTATAAACTAAGATAGACAGGTTTTAAAAAAAAAGTGTTATTATTTTACAAAGAAACAAGTGTAATTGTTGATTGTTAAGAAGTTTCTTTAACGTGTATGAGAAGAGTCTCCAGTGTCACCACTTTAATAGTCAGAGGTAATGCAGTAACTTTAAGGTTTCCGGCATGTTCAGGACAGAAGACTTTACACTCTATGTTTTCTTGGTGAACATGACAAAGTGTCTTATTGTCTTGAAGTGAGTGAGAGACAAGTCTGGTGAGGAAACGACTGTTTAAAGACTGATGGCACAGTGGCATAGTGGTTAGCACTGTCGCCTTGTACCTCCAGGGTCTGGGTTCAATTCCCGCCCTGGGTCGGTGTGCACCGTGCTTAGTAGGTTTCTTCTGGGTAATCTGGTTTCCTCACGCAGTCCTTCCATATGCAGATTATTTGCCGTTCCCAAATTGCCTGTAGTTTATGAATGCGATGGATTGGTTCCTCATTTAGGGTGTACCCTGCCCCGTGCCCTATGGCTCCTGACATAGGCTCCAGGCCCCCCATGACCCTCCATACAGAATAAAGTGGTATAGACACGAGTGAGTGAGCTGTAAATGGATGAACTGTATGATGTTCTAAAATGTACATTTGTGTATTTAAAGAGGAATAGTCTTATATTCCTTCCTTATTAAATCCTGAAGAAAATAATTCTCCAGATTAATCATAGTTGTAAATGTAGTCAGGCGTCAAGTCTAGGTTTGGGGCGTTAAGTGAAAAATCCACCTCTTTAGGCTGAACTGGTGCAAATAGCATAAAATTTGAATATGTTTTTTTTTTTAAATGCTACAGATCTGTTTTAAAATCTGTTGCTGAAAATCAACAGCATAAATGAGGTTAAAATGTTTTGCATGGATGAGAAACCAAGTCCACTATGAGACTGTTAGATATTACAATATGTTTTTTCAGTGTTTTTCTTACCGCCAGTGATGGTTTCATTAGGTATGACTGATAATACGTGCACAAATATTATCTTAAAGATTTGCACATTGAATCTGCACATTGCGTTAATAAAAGGAATTGTGAGAAAACTCTTCAGCATTCCAATCTGTTTAAGATTAAAAACATTCCTCATCACATCTGCTGTTCAGTGTATATGTACAGCTTCGTGCTTTTTAATCAAAACTAGCTGCCATACATTAAACTAATTCCTAGAATTCCTTTCGTTCATGCTGTGCATCACTTGGTGGTGATGAAATGGCGCCCTCTAGTGGAAAGAGGAGGGTGGTCAATACAATCCTGGATGGTCAATAGAATCTTTGCAGCATTGGTGAGAAAGGAAATTAAATTGATGCTGAAAAAAAAAAAAAAAAATCCTCCATAGACCTACTAAAATGTGATCTACTCACAAATCTCACACATCGCAGAAAACATTAAGGAACGATCATGTCTCGGAAAACAAGGACCACAGGGTTAGGTCCTCACTTTCCGAGTGGGATTATTTGTACAGTTGGTGTGGTGATGTTCTCCGCACAATGACTTTTACCAGAAGAAAGGGTTCTGCCTGAGTAACATCTCCTTCCAAGTAAAAAATAAATAAAAAATGGGTCGCCCACATGGTTTCAGTGAACATCACAGATTTCTTTAGCTTGCCAAGCCAATGACCAGACTCATAGACTGTCCTGTCTGAAAAACAGCGCTGAGAAAAAGCTGTAATGAAAAGTCCATGCTTCATTGTCTCATCGTGTTATCGTCCAAGACCAGTGAAGGAGAAAGTGCAGAGCCAAAAGCCAAGGTTATGAAAAATGATTTTTAATTCGAGCTCCGCAACATCAGTACAGATGCTTTCCATATGTGTGAGAAAGTCCTTCAACAAACTTAATTGTGGATTGAACTGAGAGGTTGTTAGAGAAACAATGGCCTATTGATCTCACTCTCTTTCTCTCTCTCTCTCTCTCTATAATTTTTTGCCCCCTCTGCTGCCTTGTAAAATGAATTACAACTGCAAACCTTCCCATTCCAACTCTCTTTTACAGCATCATCCGGAGATCGCGAGTTTGATCCCCGGGTGATGCTGTTACCTCTCGCAGCCGGAGGTCTAGAGAGAGCTGATTGGCCGAGCTCTCTCAGAGGGGAGGGA
>JAOVVB010000033.1:1537222-1551802 GCA_028570985.1 Heterobranchus longifilis
CTGCTACTTCTGCTCTGTAAAGCTTCATAACGGCTCTAATCTGAGGTGCTGGTTGTTAATTGGTGATTTCTGAGGCTCTGCAGCAGAGGTCAGTTTTGGACTTGCTTTCCTGGGAAGGTCTTCATGAGGGACATCATGGTTTCATTATGGTGTTTGATGGGTTTAACAAACGCACTCGACACAATACTGTTCTTGCAAGAACTGTTCCAGAACAGCTGATCTTCATGTCTTCAAATAACAACTGACTGTAATTACCTAATGCCACATGTGTTATTTCTTAGTTGAAAAAATCCACTATTGTTCTCGAATGGAGAAAATTAATCACTAAACAACAGACATTGAATTAGAAGGTATGTCACATTTTTTGACTGGTATGGTATATTCTCAGTGAACATGCTACATGCTAGCGTCATCACTGTGCGTGCTTATTAGCCGGCTACGTCGAGTGCTGTTGTTAAACTGTAGGAAAAACTGACGACCACTCTGAACTTTTTCTCCCTGTAAGCTGGATTTTTTTTCTCCTCTTTCAATTTTCATATTGCTAATAACTGTCTTGTGTTTTAGAACGCAAATCAGGTGTAGACTGTAGATTGGATTTGGTTTAAATTCTGGGCATTGTGATTTTCCATTCGTTTGGATTCGATGTCACAAATATTTACTGTCTGACTTGCTTCAAGCAGTTATATTTCTTTTAGACTTTTTAAGTAATAAAAATATTAAAAGTATATAATAAACATTGAAATGCTGCAGCACTGTGACGTTAGTTGTTTAAATTTCCAGTAGATTGTCTTAGATTCCAGTAGGTGGCAGGATTTCCCCAACTGCACATACATTTAGGCATTTGGCAAACGCCCTTATCCAGAGCCTTGCTCAAGACCCAACAGCGGTAACGTTGTGGTCGTGGGGTTTGAACCTGGGACCTTCCGAACCGTAACCACTGAGCTACCCGGGGCCCCTCGTACTGTGCTGTGAAAAGATTCATTACCGCCAAGAGTGGCACAACCAGTTATTAGGTTTGTGGGGCAATTATTTTTTCATGTAGGGCCAGGTAGATTTGGAGAGCTTTTTTCCCTTAATAAATGAAATCATAATTAAAAAGATTTTTTGCATTTTGTGTTTACTCTGGTTATCTTTGTGTAATATTAAAATTAGTTTGATGATCTTGAGTCATGTGTGACAAATATGTCTAAAAAATCAGGAAGGGGGCAAATACTTTGTCACAGCACTGTAAACGCAATAGAAAAAAAAAGTGATGCACTTGAAATACTTTGTGTTTGCAGAAAAAAGGAAGCGGTTTCTACTTGTGTTTTTTTGCAAAAACCGTGGTGTTTATTTGTACTTCAATTTAAGACCGCTTAACATTTGTGGTTTTATCAAAATGAATTAAAAAGAGTGAATTAATCAATTTTAATAAATTGTCTCATCACCTCATTGCACCTGGAACCCATGCCAGGAGATGGGGTACAACTTGGGCAGGGTGCCAATCCATCGCAGGGCACACACACACACACACACTAAGGGCAATATGGGAACACCAGTTAGCTTAATCTACATGACTTTGGAGAAACATTGGGAGAAAACCAGGAGTACCAACCCACCAAGCACGAGGAGAACATGCTCCACGCACACCCGAGGCGGGACTCGAACCCAGACCCTGGAGGTGTAAAGCAAACATGCTAACCACTACACCACCCTGCCCCCACTCGACCAAAAGCAAATTGATTGAATTGCACATTTATACAATTCAGGCTTTGTTCATTCGATCAGTATGTATGGGGGTCTCCTAAGTTATGAGCTAAACACTTTTAAACACGTTTATTGCGCTGTTATTGAAACATATCACTTCCATTACATAACTCCTGTATCCTCTCATTATTTCCGTCTCTTAAAAACTAACCTTGCCATGTCGAAAAAACTGAGAACGTTACGAAGCTCTGACGCTGGAGACTCCTTCTAACAACATTAAAGAACAACAATTACATCCTGCACGAGCGCTGTAGTACAGAAACAAGAACAAAGACTCAGACCTGCTGACCAATCAGAATCCAGAATTCATCTGATATAATAAATATTAACAAATTAGTGAAAACAACATATACATCAATATCTGTTTCTAACCACTAAATAGCCATGAGACAAAAAAAGGGTTTCACAGACACTGAACACAAATATACCACATTTATACAAAGACAATAACTCAAGAGCATACCCTTTATAACTTTTTCGAACAAAGAAAAGTCAACCAGATGTGTGAAATGGGACGGATAAGAACCCTAATATGCGTTTAATGCGGTCATATGAACGTTCTGAGTAATGAGCTGGCACCACACCAGGAACACGACTCTTTAAAAAGTCATGGCAGCGGTTCGGATGGAGCGGTGCGTCAGGGTTGCGTTGGAGAATAGATGGAGTGAGACAGATCGCTGGAATCTGCCCAGCACTTACGGGAAGATTTACGAGGCCGAGCTGTTGGCGCAGCTAGACGAATGACATTACGCATTATGTAAAGGTTGTAATGTGATTTATGTTAACCTGGAGATTTCACTCTAATTTATTTTTTTTGTGTGAGCAGCCATGTGTGTGTGTGGGTGATCTACAGGTCTCCCTTTAAGGATCAGCGCCACCTGCTGGATCTCAGTCACTGCCTTTCTGAAACTTGCAGTATATTGCACTGTTAAATAATCTTATCGCTTAATTTGACGTAATATGTTGCTTCCTAAGTCAAAATGAATGCTTAAGATGCTTTTGCGTTTAATCCTCTATTTAAAAAAAAAAAGCTGCCGTTGATTTTTTAATCTACTGTGAAAGAAGCCAAGATCGTTACATGCACAATTTATCCTTGAGTTGAGTCTTGTGTGATCCCTTTTTCCTGTCTGGTTTTGTATCATGATGAGTACGTAGAATCCCACATCCCAGCACTGTGTTTTGTTTTGTTTTTACCCAGGGTGTGTTGGCGTCATGGCCGGACCCGAGCTCCAGTGGAAGTGGATCGAGCTCCATGACCTGGTGTCACTGCGTGCTGTCGAGAAGAAGGTTCACACCACAGTTGGTTCTGCCGTCAGACCGAGGCAGTGGAGACTCCACAGTCGTCCCCGAGCGCAACACTCTCGACTGGACGAGCACAAGCTGCATTACGCCGCCTGGGACGGGCGCGTGGAGCATGTAAAGGCCCTGGTAGATGGCGGAGTCCCTGCTACCTGCCCGTGAGTCGTCTAGGAACTTGAACTTTGTGGTACAGTGGAAAACATGGTGATGTTCAGGGTTGCCATGTCTGTGTGCCCAAAAAAATAAAGTCACATTTTTCCAGTACAAAAAGAATATTCTGATAATTGTTGACTGTAGTCAAATAACATGATGTGAAACATTTAAATAAAGAATTTTATAGTTATTTGACTTTTAAACATTTATGTAATCGACTTCAAATTCAAACCCACATACACCCACACACACCCACACAGAACAGAGAATCACAGCAACACTGGAAACACATAACAGTCTGCTTATTTACCAAAGCCTTGTCATCTAGATATGCAGTGAAATCTTGCTTTTTGGACTGTTTATTATTTATTTTAAATAATTTTTGAATCATTTATAGGTTTTGGAAGTAACACAAACATTCTGTATGAATGTAGGCACAGTGGCTTAGTGATTAGCACTGTCGTCTTGGTTCGAGTCCCGTCGCGGGTCTGTGTGGGTGGAATTTGTATGTTCTAATTGGTGTTCCCAAATTGCCTGACAATCGGGCGTCGATCCAACCCCTTAAGTAACTGCCATAGAAATGACGGATATACCTCCAGGGTGGGGAGTATCCGTTGCCCAATGCAGAAGTCTTAAGCCACCCCTCCTTCCATCATATTTGCTCCAAGAGAGACAGACTTTCATGTTTTTTTTGTATATATCTACTATAACATTTTATATTTTATATTGTGTAATTTAATTTAGTTTTATATAAAGAAATGATGGGTGGCTCACCACTTTTGCCCAGTACTGTATAGATATCCAAAAATAAAGCGAATAAATACTCAGATTGTTTAAAAGTGATGCATATGATTAAAATATGAACAAAAAATAATAATACAGTTAAGGACTACATTATAAGACAATAACTTATAAGTTAAGCCTTTATTTGTTACATTACATTACTGCACAGTGAAATTTCTTTGTTCAAACATCCCAGTGTAACTGGGGTCCACCATGATACAGCACTACTTGAGCACATAGGGTTAAGGGCCTTGCTCAAAGGCCCAACACTGGCAAGTGGTGGAGCTGGGGTTTGAACCACCAACCTTCCAGTCAGTAACTCATAGCCTTAACTCTTTAAGCTATTACTGCCCCTAACAAATAACAGTTCCTTTGGTTCATTGAGACAATCCTAATTAAACAGGAATTAATTCTGATAATCCTGACATCAAACTCAGGAGCACCTTACCAAACCGATTTTTCAAGTGAGGAAACAGAAGCCTTGAGGACAGGTGATTTCCCAGTGTTTTAATGAATGACTCCTTAAATCAAGTGAAGAATTTTCTCTTAGTTTGCAGATTCATTAATTAATGACACACATAAGTAACATATTATTAACTCGTCATCATTTTGTGTTCCAGAGATCCTCGCGGCTGGACGGTCGTCCACCATGCTGCTTTCAGAGGACACCTCACACTGCTCAGGTTCTTGCTTCACTCCAGTCATATGGATGTGAACTGCCCGGATTTATTTGGCTGCACCCCCTTGCACCGCTCCTGCATGGGGGGCAACAAAGATGCCACCGAGTACCTCCTTCAGAAGGGCGCATCCCACGAGGCACGCTCCTGTTGTGGTCAAACACCCCTCCACCTGGCTGCAGCTGGGGGACACCTAGGCACGGCGCGGACGCTGTTACAACACCTGGCATCACCTGACATTCTGGACTCGCGCAGGTGGACGCCACTGCACTGGGCGGTATTTGGAGGGTGGGGTGACATGGCCGAGCTGCTGCTGGATAACGGGGCGGAACTGGAAGGACCAAGCGGAGTGGGCACGAGTCCCCTGCAGCTGGCTGTGATGGTCGGCAACGAAGCGGCCGTCAGGCTCCTGCTTCACCGAGGAGCCGATGCTAACCTCAGAGGTGCGAGCGGCCGAACGGCACTACATCTGTGCGCCTGCTCCGCTGAGAAGAAGGTGATTTTCGAGAGATAATAATGACTAATAGTAGTAGTAGTTAAGGAATGCAATTTAGCTGTCTTTAGCTAGTGATTTGGACTTGGACGTGATTGGGAATGCTGTGAAAAAAGGTTAAAACTCAAATAATCATGGCACCATTTTAGGTGGAGACCAAAACGAAACAAACTGTTGTATACATGAAAAAAGAAACTACTTACAAGTTTTTGGTAAACATTGTTTAAAGAGAAGTGAAAGATTATGGTTTCATAGTGCTAAAATTATATCAGTGTATCAAAAAAAAACCCACAAAAAGTGAGTCCACTTCGCCTACCAGATTTCTATTTGTGCTCAAAGTGACACTGCCAAGTACAGAGTGTACAGTACAGTCGAGGTGTCTTTGGCCTTTGGCTTTCACTACGCTCTCAGTGCATCAAGCCAAGTGCACACAGAGCAACAGATGGTATTTGCACTGGTGAATCATGAGGCAATGTTCCCATCTCCTTAGCACCATTTCATCTGTCCACTTTTCTTCATCAACCATTTTTCTATTTCTTCTCTTCATGTTCTCCTCCTCTTATTCAGATCCTGCAGCACCTGCTAGCCGCTGGGGCCAAGGTGTGCGTGAGGGACAGGGACCAGGCCGCTCCGCTGCACCTGGCTGCCCTCAGTGGCTCCAGAGCTGTTCTCCACCTCCTCATCCTGAATGGCGCTGGGCTCGAGGACAGGGACAGCCTTCACATGACCCCGCTGCATTACTCCACGCTGAAGGACAACGTTGAAGCTGCGAAGCTTCTGCTGCATTATGGAGCGGATGTAGATGCCACTGAGAGGCTGGGCCGGACCCCGCTGCACCTGGCCACAGAACGGGGGCACTGCAAGGTGGTGTTGTCTTTCACGACTCAGCTTGCAGGCTTTAGACTACACTGTCTTTGGCATTATGAATCAATATACTTCACTCTGTTGTCTTATTTTATAGATTCAGTATAAAGTAATCACTAATGGTTAATCAAATAATAATAATAATAATAATAATAATAATAATGATAAAGAAATCAGTCATGTTCATTTCTTATCCAGACCTTGGTAATTTACCTGAATAATCCTGATATAGACAAAACATATAAGCCTAAGGTTGTTTTTTGGTGTTTTACTTCTCCGAAATGACCTAAACCGTTAAATCAGTCCTGCAGCATAAACCATATGCTGCCACGTTTTTTCCTGCTTAATGCAAATGCTAGAACTGCCCAGAAATATGGCGATGATTTTCTTAAAGCTATAAGGATTATGGAGTTCAAAAATAATGGAAGTCACCAAAAATTAGTAATAAACCAGTGTGGGAAGAAAGAATAATGATTGCAATGTAAGGGAGGCGGTAGTGGTAAGCACTGGGGCCTTGCACCACCAGGGCCAAGGGTTTGATTCCCACCTTGGATCCATGTGCCAGGAGTTTGCACATTCTCCACGTATTTAGTAAGTTTCCTCCAGGTACTCTGGTTTCCTCCCTCAGTCCAATTAGTGTTCCCAAATTGCCCATAGTGTGTCTCCCTCGTACCCTGTACACAGGATAAGGAGTATAAAAGTAATTTAGAATAGGGAGTCACTGATCAGGAAAGGAAGCACTTAATGTTTTTTTTTTAGGAAGGTTAGACAGGTAATGTTCAAACATGGTAGTGTCACAAATTATCAAGCAAAAGAGCAATCCTAAGGCCAAGCAAACACTTACTGTACTCAGTGTACTGCTTTATCCTGCATACAGGGCCGCGGGGGATCCCAGGAGATGTAGGGCATGAGGTGTCGCACACCCTGAACGGGTGCCAATCCATTGCAAGGCATACACACATATACACACTCACACGTTCATTCACACACTACAGACAATTTGAGACTGCCAGTTAGCTTAATCTGCATGTTGCTAACTTCAGACGTTTTGGACAGATGATTTTATATGTGCACCAAAAATTGCCATTTTTCAACTTCAAACCCCACCCACTGCCGGTCCCAAGCCCGGATAAAATAGACGGGTTGCGTCAGGAAGGACATTCGGCGTAAAACCTTTGCTTATATGCGCGGACCGGATGGTCTGCTGTGGCGACCCCCTGACCATCAACAACAACAAACAGCATCGTCTCGCTTCGAACAAACAATAAAATGCAAATTAAGCTAATTAAAACAATTTAAAATGCAAATGATTCATATTTCCTCATAAGTATTGATACTAAAATTGGTCTTAGCTACTAGAAGCATATGATCTGTAAAAATTGTTGCTTAAATTAAAGCATTCCGTGCAAAATTAAGGATGTTTTTCAAAAAATAATAATCTGTAGCGTCATGTTGCGATATCTTAACAATTTTGCATTTTAGAATAATACACTTTCAGGTTTATGTCTTTTCATGTGAAATCTAGATCGGCCAAGTTTCATCCGAATGACAATTAAGATAATCGAAATTCAATAAAAAAAAGTTACGGACACTACATAAAAGGACATTGTATTTAGCAAATGTGTTTCTTTCTATCTGATAAAAATGTAAATGTGTATGCGTATTTATAAAAAAACAACAACAAAGCATGGACTGGGAGATAAGAAGCATTGAGAATTGTTAAAAATGGGGTTAGATGATCACTTTTTCACCTAGGTGAGACACTTTTTTAGCATTGACCCCATGTTTTGGCACTTATATCTGTATCTATACTTTCTTTATTCAACAGGTTCTGAGTGTTTTGCTTGAGAGCGGTGCGGATCCCTCCATCAAGACGCAATGGAGGGAGACGGCAGAAGACCTGGCAAGGACACACAACCGGTACGAATCGCTTAAAGTGCTCCAGGGACACCGGAAACCTCTAATGCGATCTCAGACTTTACGCCGTACAGTTACTGAGAGCGTATGGTAGAAACCAAAACAAAGAAGATGTAGGAATCAACCTGGACCCCAGAGCACTGAGATCCTGTGTGAGACTGGACTGGTTTTGTTGTGGTGAATTTAACTGTTGTGTTTAAGCCATTTTATTGAAACATATATAATAAAATAACAACATATTGTTTATTGTACTTATGTGAAATAAAAATAGCTATATATTGTGCAACAGGTTTCAGGTTATGACGTGTCTGAAAGTGTGACAGAACAAAATGTCCGCCATAATAACTGATCCTGTAATTGTTATACTACACTACCGTACTAAATAGTATGCACTGGATATCATGATACTGTGCGCTCTCTGCATACTATTTAGTACGGTAGTGTGCGTCATGACGTCAGCGCGGATGGATACCAAGGCTTACGCAAGGTGGTACGGTCAAACCCGAGAGCTAGCGTGTTCCTGGAATCTACGTCATGGGAACTTCCGTTTTAAAAAATGACAAGAAATAGGGTGGGAAAAAACGCCATGTAATTGTTTTAAACCATACTCAAAATTACAGGAAGCGGGAGAACGGTGTAATATTGGTGTAAAATCTATTAGTTTTCGCATAAATTGAGAAGAAAACAGTAACTATTTGTCGCGGAGGTGTATCTACCCAGGGCGGGGTTCGTCTGTTACGCGTGAGAATACGTCGCGCTCGCGCGTCACGCTTCCGCCCTCACGCGAGCGAGCTCGTTCTTTTGTATTTTTCGGTGACCGGGACTCGCGTTACGTATTTCGATGGAGGCGACGATGGCTACCACCGCGCCGGTCCCTGCCGCGACCAACAGCAGCAGCAGCACCACCGCCGCCACCACCACCAACGAGGGCATTCTTATAGGAGATAAGGTGTATTCCGAAGTCTCCCTCACTATAGATAACTCGCTAATCCCGGAGGAGAAACTCTCCCCGACGCCGTCCATGCTCGATGGCCTGGACCTTCACACCGAAACCGACCTCCGTATCCTCGGCTGCGAGCTCATACAATCCGCGGGGATACTTCTACGTTTACCACAGGTATGTTCATACTTCTTAAAGTGTGCTGAACATTTTTTCCCCCCTCAATATGTCGGCTAATCTTCATTGCTTAGCCGCAACACTTCTACAATCTCACCCGTTTTCCGGCAAGTCTACGGTTTCTGATTGGTGTTTCGACATCTCAGTCATCTGGAGCAGCCAATCACAACAGCGAGGAAGCCATGTAGAAGGCGGGACTTGTCCGAATACCGGTGTGCGCGCAACTTACCAGCTAGCAATTAGCTTCAGAGACCATTTAAAGAAAATCCACCAGGTTTAAAAGATTTTATAAAGTCTTAAGTCTTTAACAGGAAGTTTCAACGTATGTCTTAAGTGATTCACTGAGAGGGAATGTTTTTTGTGAATGCTAACCGGCTAGCCATGTACCTGACTAGACAAAAAAAACAAAATGGCGGACGTTGTGGTTGAGGAGAAATGAATTTGGGTTGTGTGTTTTTGTTCTATGTTACAGGTGGCGATGGCAACCGGGCAAGTGCTGTTTCATCGGTTTTTTTACTCGAAGTCGTTTGTGAAACACAGTTTTGAGGTAAGGAGTGATTTTATTGTGAATATTCTTCTTGTTCCTTAGCTAAACTAGGCCGAGAGCGCGCGCCTGCGCGCACCCTTGCGCGTAACCACTACGTTCAATATGGCGGCCATGTTTCAAACCCTGACCTACTGTTTAAACCTGAGTTAGTTCAGGGTTGTTGTTTTTTTTATAATAATTAATAATAATTGTGGGCAGAGTTGATTTATTAGCATTATTTACTTGCGCTAATGTAATTAAAGTTAACATTATAGTGTTAAAATAATTAATATAATATAAAGTGTTAATATAATTTGCTGTGTTGAGGTGTTTTATAGGGCTGGGAGTCACCTTTATCAAGATACCTCGGTACTGATTCGATTAAAATTGCAATTCTATAAGTATCACGATTTTCCAACTCGATGTTACTTTACCCACATTTTATTAAACATTTAACTCCTTAAAATTGGTGTTGATTTGTTTATTGTAGCTTGTTCCTTATAAATATCTAATTTAAAAGCCAAGCACGGCACTTAAACTATACAAGCTAACATCAAATACAAGAGTTTAGCATTTAACAGACGAGCATATATCTTTATTATATCATCTGCCATAATTATTACTGCTAAACAAATTTCGGCAAATAATTCACTGTAAAAAGAGCGCCCCACCCGCAGGATTGCAACAAAACGGTGATGTTTTACCTCCTCAAACACTTCCAAAGTCTCACAACTAAACTTGACAGTGAGCGTGCGAATTGAGGGGGCGTTTGCGACTTCTAACACACATCGACTATTAGGCACTTGCAGTGTTTTGAGACTAGTTGTGTGTAATGAGTGGGTTTGAGATTAGTTTTCTCAGAGTTTGGAGAAAACGGCAGATCAGGGGCCTTGTTTTTAGTGAATCAATTTCGGAGTCAGTGTGGTGATAAAAGAATCACAGTGCACAAAAGGTTTTTTTCCCCCTACCTAATTTTTAGTTGCTTAATCCCTCGCCTTAAGTTTTATTTCCTAAACAACCATAAATGAACTCAGGCTTTACATCATGTCCTACCAGTATGCTGCTCACCGTCCATTATTGCCTCACTTTATTTCCCCCTGTGCAGATTGTCGCCATGGCCTGTATCAATCTGGCCTCAAAGATCGAAGAAGCCCCACGTCGAATAAGGGACGTGATCAATGTCTTTCATCATTTGAGGCAGATTAGAGGAAAACGGTAAGCATCCAATTGCTCTCTCACTAACTTCCTGTGCCTCTTTTTTTTGTGTGCAAAATGCTTCACTTCTACAGAATTGTCTTTAACAATTATCAAGTATCGTCATCACTTTACATAAGAGAACAAGGTATATTTATTTTAAATCTGCTAACTGTGATTAGTCTTTGTGCTGTTATGTTTAATAACATGTTGACTCGAGTGCCATTTTGTTTACTTTTTTTTGTACTCTGAACCTAATTTTAAGGCTTTTCAGTTTCTTCATCTGTCATAAATGGTAGTAAGAGCGAGATAATCGTCTGCTTACCTGCACAAGTGAATTAAAAAAAGGGGAAAAAATCCTGACCATTTAGAGTCGTAACATTTTACTTGAAAATTAATGAATATTTTGGATTGGTAGTGGGATTGGGAGTGATAGGGCTGTTCAGCTGAATAAAGACTGTGGTATTAACTTGAATTCTCTTTTCCCTTGCAACCAACTAACAGCGACCAGCTACATTTACCAAAGCCTGGGTGATGTGGAATGGTACGTAGAGCTGAAGCAGTCGGCATGGCAACAGTGCGAGTGAGGCGTGGCTCTCCCCCCGCTCCCCTGGGAGGCGCCAGTGCTCTGAACGCGCTCGCTGGGAGACTCGGGGACCACGAAAGGTTGGCCGCTGGTCCCGCAGCGTCTGGCTCACTCCTGTAGCTCAGTTTAAGCTTGTGGTCTCTAACGCAGGTGATGATGCTAAGTTTTGTGGCACCGAGACAGACCGAGTAACACCTCAGGCATCACAGCTTTCACAAGGAAAAAAAAAACACACCTTAGGTTAGGGACTTTCACTCAAAGGTCCTAGCTGTAGCTCAAATTAGCAGCACCATCTCAGCTTCTAAGTTCTATGAAGTTAGTGCACCGAAGGTCTTGAAAGAGATGTAGATTAAAATTAGCAGCACCATCTGAGCAGTTAAGTTCTAATAAGTTAGTGCCCCCACTTTAATCATATTCTTTTTTTTTTTTTTTGTCTTTTAGTTCCTTTAAAGTACATCATGCAGTTTGAGTACACTTTAATTATAGTAAAAACAGTGTTAGTTATTTTTATTAATAGTATTAACGTTTGTTAACAGCAGTAATAAAATGGCTATAGTAGTTGTTACCTTTTAGTAATGGCATCCTTTCTGAAACTTGCATTTAATCCAAAGTTACACCTGCATTTTTATTTTTCTAGAGTGAAGCGATTGCTTATAAATAATATTTTTAAATTGCTTGCTTTTGTTTCCTTCTGGAGTGGAAGTTCTATTTTGTATCCACCGCTTAAATTTTTTGCACCAGGTGTGATTATTTTTGAAAGACATTAGGTGCTGGTTGGAGTTGTATTGCGATTCTTTCAGTGTCAGGATTTTATAGATCACAATTTTCCGAATTTCGTTATAATGCTAAAAAAATGTTCTTGGTACATAATTCGCTCCTACCACACAGTATACTGTGCTGCCTGGCGATTTGTGACTCATTTATAGTGTAGGATTATAAAGCAACTACATCATATTTCCACCTCAAATGCAGACATGTACAAATTAAAATTAACTAAATTCATTTTTGGAGTCACTGTGGTGATGCATGAATTGCTGCACACGGGAATTGCAATACGTAGCAAATGATTTTCTCCATCTCTTACACGCTAGGCCCGTTTAACCAATTCTCTCTCTCTCACACACACACACACATATATATATATATATATATAGCTTTTTGTCCTGCATGTTAGTTTTGTCACTTATCATTTTTCTCTCTTGTTAGGATTCTTCAGGATTTGTTTAGACTCAAGTGATGCTTTAATTCCTGTTCATTGTTATATATAAGTTTTTTTTTTTTTTTTTTTTTTTTTTTTTTCTCTCGGGCCACTTTTGAGTTTTTTTCTACATGCTAGAAAAATGCTAAAAATGGCTCCTGGTCCTTTCATTCAATGCGCTCGCTGGAATTATGTTGAAGTGATTTTTTTTTTTCTTTTCATTTACACTGCTGTTACAGGGCATCAGAGGTGTGCTGTTTTTTTACTTTTTTTGTTAAAGCTGTGATGTAAGAGGAAATCTGTGTCTTAGCCTATGCGTCACGGTCACTTGTGGTAGGACTAACAGTCTTTTACTGAAATTACAGGACTCAAAAAAAAAAAAAAGGAAATGGGCCTGTTGCCTTTAGTTGGTTGGAAAAGGGAAAAAAAGTAGCTTTTATTTTTGCTTTGTCTAAACTGAAACAAACAAAAAGGCACTCTTTATTTTGTTTGTTTATTTATTATATATACATATTTTTTGAGACATAATTGGGTTGGGGAAAACAATCGTATTTTCATTCCTTTATGAATCAGGAGTGCAAGCCCATTGATACTTGATCAGAACTACATAAACACGAAAAACCAGGTGATCAAAGCCGAGCGGCGTGTGCTGAAGGAGCTGGGTTTCTGCGTCCATGTCAAGCATCCGCACAAGGTGAGTCCAACATCTCTCTCACACACACGCAATGCGTGCTAAACTAGCCTAATACACTTATCAGTAGTCAGTCCAATAACAGGAAGTGTCGCTTTGACGTCTCTACACTCAAGAACTTTTAAACAAAGCAGATGGCAGTGCATGTGCCCACATTCCCCACACTGACGTAAATCAGGCCAGGATCTGATGCACTTGTGGTCGGCACACCTGTGCCTTCTGTAACCGCTCCTCGCTTTGCCGTAACCCGTGCTGTCTTCCTGTTTCTTTTAGATCATCGTCATGTACCTGCAGGTCCTCGAGTGCGAGAAGAATCAAACGCTGGTCCAGACAGCTTGGTGAGTGTCTACAAACACACTCTTTTTAGGAGCTCTTTGTCTTTAGTCAGCACTAAACCTTTTTTTTTTTTCTCTGTACATTTTTTTTTTCTTTTTAGTTTTTCTTTCCTATACCTGATGATGATGGAATTAATTTTATCTTCACTCATTTGACACATCCCTTTTTCCTTTCTTTTTTTCAAATTTATTTATTTCCCCACTATTTGTCTCTGTAATTTCATAAAAATCGCTCAAACGGAGATCTCAGTTTAACTTTGTCCTTTCTCTCTACTCTTTGATTAAAGGGTAGTCCATGATGGTAAGTGTCATAAAGAACCTCTGAACTCTGCTCCTACAACCACATGACCCCAGGAATCTGCCCCCCCTCACATTGGCTGCCCGTCTCGAGAGACGGCCAATCCAGTGAGAGCTCTCTGCCCGAGAATCACTGAAGGGGGCCTTTTCCATCTGGCAGCATCACCTTGTTTTCTTGGGGGTTGTCCAAAAGGATTTGTATTTTTGTTGTTTTTGCTACAAGATTTTTTATTTTTTTTTGCTCACTTTTATTTATTAGAAATTCCACATTTATAACTGAAGTTTACCAGCTAAGCAAGTAGGTATTGAAAAAAGGGTTTTTTTTTGTAGTAGGTTTTTTTTTTATTTTTTTTTTGGTAGGTTAATGTACATATGTATTGTGTGTGTTCACACTGATGTGGTTTCTAGTGATGTCTTCCAGGAATCATCCTGCTCCGAGGAATCAGTTTTCTTTTTACCCTCATCGCGTCTTAAAGTCTAATAAACATAGTGGAGAAACCCACCCTGAACAGCTTTGTGTATTTAACCATTAACATCTTAATCGGTTTCCAGAGAGGCTTTAATCTATCCAACTTTCTCTCATTTTTTTCATCTATACACGACCCCCCCAAAATCATCTAATATATCCTCAGCAAAAAAAGAAACATCCTCTGACTTTCAACTGTTTTTACTTTCAGTAAACTTAATGTGTAAATATTTGTATG
>JAOVVB010000033.1:1587272-1599033 GCA_028570985.1 Heterobranchus longifilis
GGAGGAGGACAAAGCGGCGGCGGACTGTCACGGCGAGCTTTTCCGCGACAAGACCGACGAGGCCTCTCTGGATCTAGTGTTCGAGCTGCTCATGCAGCTGCAGTACCACACGCGCCAGGACGACGACGTGCACGTCTGCGTGGATTTCTTGCGCGGCGCGTGCCCGTACGGCAGCGAGTGCGCGCGGCACCACACCGCGCTGCCGTACCACTGGCAGATCCGGCGCGCGGAGACGCGCGTCTGGCAGAGTGTCGCCGAGGACGCGCAGGAGCAGCTGGAGAGACTCTACTGTAACCCGGACAATGAACAGGTCCGGCTCAAGTTCCTGTAAGTGCCAGTTCCTTTTCACACACACACACACACACACACACACACACACCTGAATAGTGTGCACCAGTAGTGTTCTAAAGAGAACACCTCGTGTGTTTATATACTGCATATACTGTAAATATATTATATTATATATATTTATATATTTTAATCATCATTGACCTATGCTCTGTTGCCAGCACAGATGGGTTTTAAGGGTTAATCCTGGAGCCTTGAGGAATCTTTTTTTATTTATTTATTTATTTATTTTTTTATATTTTTTTAGTGTGAACACTGCATTCACTATCATACATATAAATTACAATAATCTAGACATAGCAGCTACAGAGGTAACCTTTTCCTGAACTTGTTGCATCCTGGATTCTGATTGGTCAACAGGTGCACTGTTTTGTAGCTGCTATAAGGTAAATGCTAACCTGCCTTGCAGATGGGCGAGAACATTACATTACAGACTGGTGTAGCATAAGAGGAATAAAACGTTGCCATGTGTGGTGTTGTAGGAAAATAATCAACCTACAGGAGTACTAACAGTAACTCTGATTCATGACGCTGTCCTGCTGTTGACATTGTGTTTTATTGCTTATCCAGCACCCGAAATGGTGTGTTTTAATAATTAAGGCTTTGCGTCATATTAAAAGTTTAGTTAGAAGTCAGGAATTAGTTTGTGTGTGTGTGTGTGTGTGTGTGTGTGTTTGTGTACTACTATAAATGTATACATGTATGATTTAACATCATAATCCAGATCTTTTAAACCACACTTAAAACTAGCTGAAAATATACTTAGTATAATAAACAATATTTTCACAATACAAAGTATTAGAGAAAGGAATCACCAGGGATCTCCCGATACAATATTATCACGTTATTTAGACGCCGGTTTGATTTATATTGCGATTTTGTAAGTATTACGATTTTATAAATATCAATACAATACAAACTTAGCAAATCATTTGTCCACAGGATGCTGGTCTTCGTGAATAGTTTAGAGCACCACCTGTAGGATTATAGAGAAACAGCAACCCTTTTTCCATCCCAAATGTAAACATGTGAATTAAAATGTTAAATTACTATATTATTATTATTATAAAAATGATACAAAAAGTTTTCCTGCATCTCCACGAAATATGTATGTAGTGTTTTTGACGTTTTGCTAGCAAAAAAAATGAAAATATTGCTAAAGAAACAGATTTTTAAATCCATTTCAGTCAGTTACACAAAACTCTGAAAGTTTGCGCAACTGTAGGAAAAAGTCTTTCTTTTTATATCAATACATTGATGTATTTTAACAGCAGCTGTCACTCTGTTTTTACGTACTGCATCGAGGAACTGAATGGAAGTTTAGAAAAATGTGTTTCTGAGCCTTTGGTTTCAGTTTCTTTGTTATTTATGATATTATTATTATTATTATCATATAATGCTTATTGAGTTTGAATTTGTATGGCATGGTGCTGCATTTTGAATGCAATTTGTACAACCATGATACGATATGGAGTGAGTTAGAGATGAGCACGTAGAATGTCCAAATGGTACAGATGTATCCAAATGATAAACACTTAGGCGGATTATAAAGCATTATAGTGGGTATGGGTGTGGGTGTCTGTGTCAGAGGCGTGTGGCTGCCACTCAAGGGGGGAAAATGTGTGAGTGTGAGTGATGGGAAATTTAGGCTAGATTTTGTTTGTATATGAGGTGTGTGTCATCTGTTCCCGGCTTGCTTGCTTGCTTGCGGCCCTGCTGAAGGCCCCGACACAAGGGAAATGGAGTAGTTGAATGACCTGTTTCCCTCTCTTTCTCACACACACACACACGCACAGCTCACATAGAGGGAGCCTCACATGGACAGTATGTCATTGACACAGCTGTACACTGCACCCGTGTGTGTCTTGTGTGTGAGGGTCAGTGGCATGCGGATAAATGAGGCTCCAACACGCACATGCGCCCACACATTCACATATTCACACAAACACATANNNNCTGTAAAGCTCTTCGCAATAAATATCTTCTCATTCAGTTATAGCAGTAATAAACTGCCACCTCTTTTTTAATCTCTCTTGAAGTTTTAATCTCATATATATATATATATGTATGTGTGTGTGTGTGTATGTATGTATGTATGTATATATACACATTCACACATCTATGTATGTGTGCGTGGGTCTGTGTGTGTATCTGTGTGTATCTGTGTGTGTGTATGCATGTGGGATGGGAACAAGAATGTTTGTTACGGATTGAGTGTCTTTGAATGCAAAATGACACACACCTCTTAACTTGGACGACTTGTCATGGAAATCCACCGTTACCATGGCGACCGCCATTCGACTTTCAGTGGAATTCCATTCTCCGTTAAACGCTGTGTTAATTATCTATACCTCTTTCACACCTCAGGAGTACCTGTGAAGTGTTTAGAGCAAGCAAACCCTCCTACTGTGACTCTCTCTTTCTCTCTCTTTCTCTCCCTCCCTCTCGCTCACTCTGTATGTGTGTGTGTGTGTGTGTGTGTTCTGGACCCCTAAGGGGCATAAGCAGGAGATAAGCACTGCATTGTCTGTGGGTGTTTGCAGTTGCCAGCTGTTTGCTCGGTGCCTGGTCAATATTGTAGCTAATTCCCGGAAAGGCTTTGAGCTACAGTGTGTTACCATGTTTCTCTCTTTCGCTCTCTCTCTCTCTCTCTCTGTGTGTGTGTGTGTGTGTGTGTGTGTGTGTAATGAATGGTTGGGTTGGGGGCTGGCGAAGGCATCATGTGTTAAATATTCATACCCCTAGTCCAGAATTTTCTGAAAGGGAAAACATAAAGATCCTTTAACCAAAAACATAGTCGATTAGCAAGCAGCTGTGATTAGCTAATAGCTACATAGCATGGATTTAGTCAATTTAAAATGATAATTAGATTAACAACAAATTTTTTTTACCACAAAAAAGTAATTCATTCAGCTTGACAATGTTGTGTTTGCTGGCTTATGGTTCTGTAATTAGCTCCTCTGCTAGCTACAAGGTGAAAAACAATGTTTAATAGCTAGCAGGATAGCGCTGGAAAGATAATCGCCTCAAAAGATAATCTTTATTTCAGTATATAAATGTACATAAACATTAGGTGATATTTCACCTCACATTAGGTGATATTTTACCTGTAATCCGAGTCAGGTCTCACTCCTGAAAGTCAGAAAGATGGCCGCCGCCGCCGCCAGAGCTGCTGCCAACAATGCCTGTTATTATATATAATGTTACTATATTATTATTTTTATTTATTACATTTTATTTGTATAACATTGAAGTGTGTCATAAATCATGTCTGGAAGTTTGTTTGATGGACTGAACGTGATAAGATATGGAGTAAGATTGATGCTAGCTTCGTAGCCAATTTGCTGACTCATTAGCCGCTCTTCTGTTAGCTGTTTTAACCTCCAGGGCAGAACTACCAAATATGTAATGTTTATTCAGAAATTTGTTGAGTAAATAGTTACATTTGCTGACAAAGAAAAATCATTTGCCCTAATAAGGTTTGTATTTAGTTTGCCCTTGGCGTAGTTATGTTTTTACGTTGTTAGCAAGACGGAATCCTTTAAATTAGAAGAAATGGAGGCGACTCAGAAGTCATGCTTTATGAGTGTGTAATCAGAAGCTGACCGCTTTACAACCTCTGTGTTACCTGAGTGCATGTGTGTGTGTGTGTGTGTGTGTGTGTGCGTGTGTGTGTGTGTGCGCGCGAGTGCGTGTGATGGTGATGATGAGGGCATTGACCCTTGACTCATGAATTGGTTTCTGTGAGAACAGTAGCCATGGAGAGTGACTATGTTTTTTCTCTGTGCGTGACTCCCGGCAAGTATCAAGGGCACAATGACCTGAAACCCAGGCGCTTACATGTGATAACGTTTCTGCCAGCACCCGTCTGTTTACGTGTGTGTATGCATGTGTGTGTCAGAGAGTGAGAAGGCATGTGAGACGAGCTGTGGAATTGCTCACCGAGGCGAGGTCGCTCTGGCTTCTTATTAAACACAGTGTGTCCTCTCTCTCTAACACACACACACACACACACACACAGGTTTCTTTGTGTCACAACTGTGCAATCCCAAAAAGTACACACACACTGACACTGACAAACCGAAGGGAACACCACGTTTGTGGCCGGACGTGCACAGGAGATGAAACACGCCGTCTCTTCCCACCGGCGTCGTTACGAGCAGAGTGCGTTCTCGCCATCCCAGAGTTCAGGAACTTCACGAAACCATTCGAGAACCACCCTCAATGACTTTCTGAGTGTCTTTTAGAGGAAGCGAGAGAACTCTCCAGCCCAGAATGGAAACAAAAAGGGGAAGCCGAGCACTCCGAGCGCGTCGGCCGCGGCTCTGTTACTCCCTCAGATCTCCTCAGGAGGAAGAGAGGAAAGCCCTGATCACTTCCCAAGCTGCTCTCATTAACACACTTTTATGATCCCCTGCACCTTCCTCACTTTTTAGTGTTGTTTGCGCTAGGCATGTGACTGCTTAAAGTTTATTGTTGTTCTTACATCATACGGTGAGCTGAAAATGAATCATATGATCCTGAGTGCATTCGTTCCCAGTTAATTGAATTATGGACAATTAAATCGTATTTATAGTACTCTGTGTGTGCGTTGTGTGTGCGTGTGTGTGTGCGTGATATGAATAAAATAGCATGTTGCAGTTAGGGGTGGGGCGATACAACCAAAATATCATAATCATGATTCATAAAGATTGACATTTCTGTGATAGACAAACTGTATTTAAACATGAAGGGAACACATAGTCCTGGTTTGGCATGAACCACACATACAACATATGTTCACGGTGTGTTCAAGTCAAACCGGGACTCTTCATTTTTAGCAGTAAATATAATAATTAACATGCAACGTGAGTGTGTGTGCGTGTATATATGTAAAGTTAACGATTAAGTACAAAATGTTAGCAACTTCCTGTCAATTTACAGTATTTTTTAAAAAAACAAAACACTTTTACAGTATATTATGAAATAAATGTATGCATTAATACCAATGTTATAATGAAGTCCTATATTTCTTTTTTTTTTAATGTTAAAGTGACAATGCTGCATTAAAAATAAACAGTTAAATGAAATAATAATAATAATAATAATAATGGTTTGCATAGCAGGGGCGATGTAGTGAATATCATGATATATATATATATATATATTATATTATTTCATAAATACATTATGCTGTTATAAGCACTTTTTTAAAATCAGGATTGGGATAGTTTTATGTTTTTTATTTTTTTTTTTTCAATCTGACTAAGTGATTATAATAAAATATAACAATAATTAAAGTCATGTTTTAAAAAAGCCCTATTTTCAGTGCTAATAATTGGTAGGTTTAAAGGAATGATGCAAACAAGGTAAAACATGATTCGACCTTTATGGAAATTTGAACCTTATTTTAATCCGGATCTTTTTTAGAGTAGATTTTTGCAGAAATGTGATTAAAGCATCATGTCTAATCCCATTGCTCATACGCGTAGGCTAATCAGCAGTGTATTGTTGCGTACAGTATGTATGTATGTGTCTAATTAGGTGTGAGTGAGGAGCGCTCGTGTGAATTAATATAAAATTACTATAAAAAAATATAAAAAATAATATAAAAAAAGAGTTCTGTTTTTATATGAAGTGACATGGTGGTAATCCTTTCTGGAATGATTGTTCGTTCCCCTGTGTTTCCCTAAGCATTTCTCCCTTGGAATTGTTGCCGTAGCATGCATATATGTGTGTGTGTGTGTGTGTGTGTGTGTGAATGTATGCGCCGCATGTTTGCGCATCAGGGTGTGTATAATTGTCCAGGTGTGGCGTTGTGTGATCTGGGCATGCGGGAGGCCGTGCCATCCGAGCGTGAGAAAGGTTACAGGAAGTTGTTCTGTTTGTGAGAACGGCAGAGAGAGAAAGAGAGAGAGAGACCGGATCAAAAAAAGAATAAGTGGGTAATACCATATGAAAATCTCTTTTTTTCTCTCTCTCTCTCTCACTCCAACACACTGAGCTGAACTTAGACCACAAACCACAGCAGGCCCCAAGGTACTTGTTGTTAACAGTGTGTGTGTGTGTGTGTGTGTGTGTGTGTGTGTGTAGGCACTATAGGTGGGCAGGGAGCCTGCAGCCATGAGCTAATTATCAAACTGTTTTTTTAGCCCATTTTTTTCTCTCGTTGTTTTTTTTCACAGCTTGAGATAATCAGCACTTTGTTGTTTTTTTGTTGTTGTTGTTTTTTGTTTAAGGGAAAAACATGAAAACCTTTGTAGATTATGAGACGTAACACCTTTTGTTTTTTGTAAGAAGTGAGATATCTGAATTATTGTAATTGTCTATGATAATTTAAAACCTTAAGCGCATTGATTTTTAATATAAAAAATATTTTTTTATATAAAAATATTTATTTAAAAAAAGAAAGTTATATACCTTTATTTATTAATAAAATATTATAAAATGTTATTATTATGATTGTTATTACAGGTATCTTACGATGCATATTATATATCTTAGAAATACATGAGAATCGTGACGGTTTTGTCGTACCGCTCCACCGCTGGACGTCAACACCACGATCAGGGTGGGACACGGTAATCGTAAGATACACGGAAATGAGCGGATTCTTGTCGGAAGTGACGATAAGGAAAAGTGAAGTGAGCAGAGTTTGAGGAAATCTGAGAAAAAAGCTCAAAGAGGCTGATTTTTGTGATAAGAATTTGATCAATAAGTAATGCACTGCCTCAGAAGTGACAAACAGGTGTGATTGTGTGTGTGTATGTGTGTGTGTGTGTGTGGGTGATTGCATTTTGCAAATGTTTATCTTTTTCTTCTTCCTGCTCAGTTTGCTTTCCTGTTCTCCCAGGACGTCCCGTTTTTGTCCTCTTGTCCCCCCACCCCCAGTGTCCTCCATGTGAGTCTGATGCATTGGTCAGAAACTGATCTGATTGGTTTTTACAGCGAATAAGAGTCTCTATATAGAGAAAAAACAGTGTTGAAGTGTGTGTGTGTGTGTGTGTGTGTGTGTGTGTGTGTGTGTGTGTGCGAGCCAGGTACGGGTCACGGTCACTGTGGCACCGCGTCAGACCATGCATGCCTGTAAAGTCCAAGGAATACATTTGAGAATTTCAAGGTTCTCTCTCTCTCTCGCTCTCGCTCTCGCTCTCACTCAATCAAATCACCATGACAACCTTATCAACATGTACAGCAGGAAATCTCCCCAATATAGTTCATATCTAGCAAAATGTGCATCTACAGCACAGTTACAGCACTTTTCCACCTCTCAGCTTGAAAGATTACCCATAATCCTCAGCGTAGTTGCGCTTCCCATGTCCTGTGTCCCATGTCAAACACAACACCGAAGTAAAACAACCCGAAAATGTTTTTCACTCTGTTGCATTTTTCTGTTACAAAAGAGAAGAGAAACCTGAGAGAGAGTGTGTTGTGAAATCTAGGCTTTTAAGAAAGCTGCTGTGCGTGCGTGCGTGTGTATGTGACACCGTGCATGCTCATGCGTGTGTGTGTGTGTGTGTGTGTGTGTGTGTGTGTGAGCTACTCTATGTTGTGAAACCGAAGCTGTTCGGTTTCTCTCTGGGTTCTGCCTGGTTCCCAACAATCACAAGCATCCAGTGATGAAGCATAAACACATTACACAATTACATGTCCATGTGACTGTGTGTGTGTGTGTGTGTGTGTGTGTGTTTTCTGATTGTGTTACTCTGAGTACCCCATTAGACTTAGATTGTGTGGAAATGTGCTTTGGGCATTAGTACACGGTGCCGCTGTGATCCTCTTCAGCCCAGGATCCTTCGCATCGTGTTCCTGCTCGTCGAGAACGGTGACAGGAAGAGAGCGTTCAGGCAGTCAAGCAGAGGGACAGGGTGAGAGGAACACGGGCTTCTCTAGCACAGCAACATGTTCTCACTGTGTGTGTGTGTGTGTGTGTGTGTGTGTGTGTGTGTGTTTCACCTTGATTCTCTTTCACGCCATTCTTCATTCCCGTTTTATCTTTTATCCTGCCTGATTTCGCATTCCTGCGTGGTATTTATTTCACTCGTTTTCCAGTTGAGAGGAAATTGTTCCAGACGTAAAGCTGAGGGACTGAATTAAAGGGATACTGCAGTGTCGTTCACCTTAACCCCAGGCTCAAACTCAGCTCCAAGTACAGCCTCCTTCATGCACGTCTAAATGCCAGGAATGTACATTTCAACACATTTGTTTCTCTTTTCTAAAGAAAAAAAAAAAGAATGCAAGGTTTTTAGGGGCGGGTGTTAATTTCACTATAACATCTGACCTTAGATTTGTGGCAAAAACAAGTTTTTGGTCAGGTTCTCAGAATAAATATTGCCTGATCAGGATTAGACTGTACTGTTAAGCAGCTCCAGGCGTTTTCACCTTAGGGCCTCAGAATCATTTCAATTGACCCCAGGGTCTGGTTTGTTTTGATGAATGAGAACACATTCATTCTGTACCCGGAAACTGTACCAGGGTCCGCACTAAGAATTGATCTCGGGCACAGTATGGCGTACTTGGGCATGGATCGAATCCGATACGGAAGCCAGTTGAAGCGAAAGTAAGTGAAGTAATTCACCGTTTAGACGTGACGTCATCAGTGCCTCCAAAATGCTTAAGAGTCCCAGCACCACCAGGTTGCCACTTAAATCCTTGAGCGAGACTCTTAACCCTATCTGCTCCAGGGGGCGCTGTATCCTGGCTGACCCTGAACTCTGACCCCAGACCCGGCTCACAAACCAAGTAAGCCACCCGTTGTATTGGAAAGTGTAAACACGCAAGCGTACCCGAATACAGAGAACAAAAATAATGCAAGCGATGTGCGCTTTCATCCAGCAAAAACCAAGACAGCAAAGGTCCCGAGTGAGCGCTAATTAAATACGATAAGCCAAAATTATCAGACATGTTTAATAGTACACACTCATAAAGTTTTGGAAGCAAGGTTATTATTATTAGCAAGGATAATATGGTTTAGCATGACCATGGTGGTTAACCAAGCAAGCCAGTAACGTGGTGTTGTTGTTTAACTGAATGTCTCGTTCTTTGCGGTTCCTGATAAGTCGCTTAATGGTAAAAGAGGGCTTGTTTGTTTTTAAGTAGAAACCCAAAAGGAATTTGTTTTTAGGAATCTGACAGCAAGCGTTAAAACACTTCTCAAAACCTGACTCACAGAAACTGAAGATTTTAGACCAGATCGTATTGCAGCAATGCAGTGAAGGGGTGTTCGCGTGTGACCAGTGCATGCGGGATGCGTGCAGTGGACGCGGTTGACGTCAGCTAGCGTTAATGAAGCGTGCGAGAGCGCGACGTTTGTTTCTGGAACGCAGAACCCTCCCTGAGTCGTCATGAGTCAGCAGCTGTGTGTGCACCGTCAAACGGGTGACGGTGCGATTTCAGAGAACTGGACATGCTGCCGCGGCAAAACAGCCAACTGCCGCACAGCTCTCGGGTTTCACTTCTCTCATGACCCAGGGTTGACTTTCAAACCCTTCTGTGTGTGTGTGTGTGTGTGTGTGTGTGTGTGTGTGTGTGTGTGTGTGTGTGTTTTTGCTCGGAGATAACTTGCACTGAAATGCCCATGGGAATATTTTCGTCCTCCCACTAACTGTATAGCATAAATACACAAGCTAGCAAAAAGAACGAAAGGAAACACTCTAATATAATCAAATATAAAATATTTATATATAAATAATATAAATAATCAACATTTATCACTTTCCCATCCTGTACTAGCAGAAATGTGTGATATTTTCCAGTTTAGAGGCTTTTACAGAGCAAGCTAGCAAGTTAATACTACTATACGCTAGCTAGCAAAGATAGCTAGCTGAAACACAGCAGGTAATTTAAAATTTAAAATGTGTGATATGTATTTCATCTCAATTTTTTTGAAACAACGAAAAGATATGTTTTTTTATTTTTATTTAGCTTTGCACCGACAGACTTTTTAATCTAGCTGTTGTTTAGCCAATTATGCTAAAACGCTAGCCTGTTCTCTGGACTCTTGATTTTCTATCGGTCTCATTGGCCTTTTCACTGTACTAATGACTAGGTCACATGTCTGAGTCTATGTGTGTGTGTGTGTGTGTGTGTATGTGTGTGGTGTAGTGTGTAAATACACTGGAATGCCCATGAGAATGTTTTCCTCTTACTATTAGCAACACAGCATTAGCAGAGACCATAAACATTATGAGCCAGCTAAAAAAAAAACAAACACTTTACTGTTCAAAGATAATACACATGACAGCATATTTAATACATTTTTATGCTTTTTTAAAACATGTTGTTTACTGTCTGATATTTTCCTGTGTAACGCTAGCAAGAAAAGTGTTGTAATACTGTTTGCTAGCTAGCAGAGTTATCCAGCTGAGAGAAAACAATTGTACTTCAATTTAACTTCAATGTGTGACTAGTTTGTTAGTAAGCTAACAACATTTCTATATTTGCTTTTAACTTGGTTATATATATATTTGAATAACTTTTTAACTTTTGTACCACAGAAACATGTCGCTAGTTGTTTTTCATATTTGTTGAGTCATGCTTAAATGCTAACTTGTTATTTGGAATTTTTATTATTATTATTATTATTTTTGTTTGGCCTAACTCTGGTTTCAGTGATAATGACAACGTGTGTGTGTGTGTGTGTGTGTGTGTGTGTGTGTGTGTTAACCACAGGTACCGAGTGTATGAGTGTGTAAGGGTCCCGTGTGCTACATCTTGCTTTAATATCATGGCTGTCACAGTGTGTTTGTGGTTCAGTGAGATGTTCCAGTTCCTGATCAGGACTCGCTCCTGTGTACACTGCTTTATTTTCTGCGCCTCACTGACAGGTGGTGTGTGTGTGTGTGTGTGTGTGTGTGTGTGTGAGAGTACAGGCTGTAAGACACAGGATGTTCTACGTCTCTTTGTGTTTTGATCTGTGGTAATTGTGTCTGTGTGTATTTGTGTGTGTTTCCCAAAAATCATGTCGAGTTTGAGAAGGGAATAATCTCTCTCTGTCTCTTTCTCTCTCTCTCTCTCTCTCTCTCTCTCTCTGTGTGCGTATGTGTGTGTCTGTGTGAAAGAAAGGCTGTGTACACATTTGTTTTTGGCTTTATTTAGTAGGTCAGATGACATCTGTCTCTCTCTCGTTCTTTTTCGGTTTCTGATGACGTCTCAGTGATAAGGTGTCTCAGTCTCTCTCTTGTTGCCTGTCTCCCAGTGACTCAATCTGTCTCTCTCTCTCTCTTTGTCCCTCTTGCTGCCTGTCTCTCAGTGCCCTTTTCCTTTGTCTGTCCATGTCTCTCTCTATCTGTCTTTGTGTCTCTGTTTCTTTCTGTCTCGCCAGCTATCTGTCGGATCCTGTCTCTCGACCTGCCTATCCCCCCCTCTCTTTCTCTCTCTGTCTCTGTCTCTCGCTGTCCTTCACTCTGATTCTGTCTCTAATTCTGTATGTCTT
>JAOVVB010000033.1:1603391-1617443 GCA_028570985.1 Heterobranchus longifilis
ATTACTGCAGAGATAACTTCGGCTGGAGGGAGTACACGGAGGTGAGCACGTTACACACACCGGCTGTAGAGTGAAGGTTGTGATCAAAGCTGATGGAAACGAAACCTTTAAAGGTTAAAGGAAAATAATCAACATCAGAGCAGTTTGTATCTGTTTATAGTTACTAAATCTTTTTTGATCTCTGACACTGGGAACTCCTTACAAAAAAAAAAAAAGTGTTACGCCAGCGTTATACGAATGAGCCGTTACTATAGAAACGGAAAACAAGTTAACATAAACCCATGCTCAACAGCTTCCTGGATTCCACAGTACCGGCTAATTGTTTTGCCTGTACGTTTAATTGATCTCTGGTAATTTTATGATTTAATCTAATATAACATAGTTAAAAAAATAAATAATTCGAAACACATGCTGAGCGGGACGGCGAGGCGATCCAAAATACCGAATCAACCCTTATTTATTTGACAGCTTGTGTAATTTCATTATCTGTGAATCTGGTTAGTGTGTGTACGTGCACGTGTGTGTGTGTGTCCTGGATCTCACAGATATAGCGAGGAAACATTGTGTTCTGCCTACACACAGACGTCTGAAATCAATCCATTGCATAATTTTTTTCTTTTCCTTTTTTTTTTTCTCTCTCTCGAAGTAAAGCTATTTATTTCCTTTTACAAAGTCTGGGCTCACGGATGCCGTCTGAGTCGCACTCCAGATGAAGCCGGAGGGAGCGTGAGAACCGGACGGATATGTCCAGGTTCTCTCTCTCTCTCTCTCTCTCTCTCTCTCGCGCTTCCTTTAGAGCTGTTTCTCTTCATTTCGTTTGTCATATGCGCCCCGGCTTAAACTCGTCTTTCTCTCCCACAGTGTAGTGTGCGTGTGTCTTAATCTCTCCTCCTCTCTCTTACGCATGTGTTTGTCCCTGTTTGTTCCCGCAGCCTGTAGTACGTTTGATAGAGGAAGCCACCGAGCGAGGGATGAAGGAGGTGCGCTTCATCACGCTTCAGAACCAGTACATCCTGAACATCCGCGAGGGCTTCCAGCAGAACGCCGTCTTCGGTTTCCGCCGCCAGATCAAAAAACGACCACACTTCATGTCCTCTGTTAGGCTCTCGCCCTACCTGCAGTGAGTGTCCTCATCATCGTGATCTCCTCATAATGCACACACACACACACACACACACACACACACAAACACACTCACCGCCTGTCTCATCAAACAGGCCCAATCGTCTTCATCCGGGCCCGTAGGAGTTAGAGCTCGTGGTGAGGTGTGGGTAGTCCGGCCCAGAGCTGGGCAATACGATCGAATAATACTTATATTATAATACATTTTTTAAATAGGGTTTTATGAGATATCGTGATTATTACTGAGATTCTTTTAACGTTTACAAGCTTTGGTTCGAGGTAGTTGATTGTGCAATGTATGGTCATTTTTTTAAATAATCTGTTTTAGTGGTTTTTTTTTACTTTTTCATAATGGTAAAAACGATTTTACACATTTTTGAGACTGTTAAATTCGGCTCCGCCGCATATATCCACCTAATGGTGATCTGATAATCAGATAAAGATACTGGCAAATTCTTTGAGGAACGCCTGTGACACACCTGTTACACACACACACACACACACACACACACACACACATCAGTGGCAGGCAGTGAGATGGATGGATAGATAGAATTTTTCAATGCAACATTTTAATCAGTTTAATTATAAATCAGGACAATCTGATACTAAATTTTGGCAAAGAGTAAAACATTTTAATGTGGCTTTTATTTTACTATCCGGTTCAGTATTATTATTATTATTTTTTTTTTTTTTAGGGAAAAGGTTATCGTCTCTACTAGATAATAGAACTTATTAAACTTCAAAGGTGTATTCTTAGTGTGTGTATCCAGGTTGTTTTTATGACATCATATATAAAGCGATTGTAATTACAAAGGCTGATTGAAAGCAGCTGAAATCGGTGACTGAATTTTCTACCGGACCTTAAAAGCTGTTTGTAACGATCCTACATTTATCCTAATTTTCTTTTTTTTTATTGGATCGTTTCTCTAAAACACACTCACGCTCTAACAAAGTGTGGATGCTCATATCTCAGGAACCAGATGAGCTAGGAACAACCGACTTCACAGTTCCTCCAGGAATTGTCTCTAGTTCTGATTATGTGTATCAGACAACACTTCCTGTCTGTCTAAACCAGAACATTTCGATACGTCGAGATGAAATTCCGTGTTGGTTGTGGAGAAATGATGACGGGGCAGATTGAAGATGAGAGATCTCGTAAAGGAAGACAATACCGAGTCACATGTATAGCGAGATTTCCTGTTTAGTCTTGTGTATCAGAGAAAACTGTACGTTCAGGTCCAGTTGTGCGAGCGCTGCACATTGGGTGTGTAAATGATTAACTGGTGCACACAGAAATGAGCTGAAATCAGCTCGTGATTGATTGGTGACGTTTCCCTAAAAGGCTTTTGGCATTCCTTGGCTCTGAGAGCTTGTACAGGAAGGGAAACTATAGAGAAATAAACGGCATGTCTGAGAGAATGCATGGAACCCTTTGTTCTGATTCAGCCGCTGCAACATCCCTTCGTCGGATGCTCGATTATAAACAAACGCTTGATTTTCACTTTGAAACCCAAGGCGGCTCGGGGGTGAACGCACGTTCAAGCAGCTGCGTTCACGCCGTTTCCCCTCCGATAAAGCCGCGATATCTCCTGCCTGCCAGACGCCTCAGCTCTCGCCCTCTGCGTCCTGTCTGATTGCCGACTCCGCCCGGGTACGCTCTGTGCTTCCAGAACATTCTGGCCAAATGGAGCATCGACGCTGCGCGGCAGCTTAAACGATGTCCCGGTGTACCTGCGTTAACGGCCTGTCTGGCCCGCTCGGTCAGAGACGCACTCCAGAGGAACAGATGGAAAGCAGCAGATGTGAAAAGGAGAAATGGAGAGAGAGAGAGAGAGAGAGAGAGGAGAAAAGCGTAAATTGGTTCCAGACAATTGGAGCCGAGTGAATGAGAGAGGAACGTGACCGTTCGGGAAGCTGGGTGTTTTTTTCTTCTTCTTGCCAGACACTTTTTTTTTTTTCTTTCTTCCCTTGAACTGCTGTCTCTACTTGACTGTGAGTTCAATTCAGATTAACTTTATTTGTCCTTTCGAAAAGAAGAAGAAGATCGGCTTTATGGCTTTATACTTGGAGACTCTAAATAGTTTTTTTTTGTTTTTTTTTGTTTGTCACTTCTAGGAAAAAGAATCCGTTTCTTGATCCTGCTCTAGTCTTGCGTTCATCCAATTAAATTCTCTGTAGAACGACTAGATAAGCCCCGCCCACCACGTTTTAGGGGCGTGTCTTGCTCCGCAGAAGCAGGAGTCATTGTTGTTGGCGCACATTTGCATATTTCCCTGCTGCTTGCTTCACTCTATTTGCTTTTCCAGCCATCGCTCGATAAGGAAAAAAAAAAAAGAAAGATGTTTCATTTACTTGAAAGAAGGCGGAGTTTGTGCGAGTTGGCGGTTAGGGGAAATTTAATTCCTGGAATGCCACTTCCTTTATACTGTCTCTGTCAGTAACAGTTATTAATATCGTTTTATCTTCCACTCTGACACATTAAGACATCTTTCTTCGACGTTAATCGCGGCTCTCTGAAAACTCGTCATCTACGGTACCGTCCTCGTTGAAGGAGAGTCGTCCACACCGCCTGACTTCCTGTTTGAAAAGGAAGCACATCAGCGTACGGAATCAAACCGCCGCTCTCCAACTGTTTCACAAGGTGGAATTTGAATACATCAGCGTTTCTATTTTGCTTACACGACACTGCGAGTGCGTTCCAGAACCTCAAGGCTCCGGTGGTCAGAACGGCACGGTGTGTGACCGGCTCCGTGGCAGGAGGAGTACGGCCTGGCTGGAACACGGTGTGCCGAGAGCCTGGGGTGGAATCCTTTATCCTGAGTGGCAGCTTGACTGCGTGTTATTGTTCAGCCTCGCCTCACCTCACACACACACACAAACATAAATATAATCTCACACACAGGAACACTGTTTATACATCACACACATACATACACAGTTTGCTAAAGTACATCCTGCCTTTCCCTTCTTTTCTTAATGTATGTGTATATAAAACTTCATTTCCTCATTCCTCTCAGGAACATGTGGGGAAAAAGGGCCTCAGTGATTTTAGGAGTGGCTGTGAACACAGCAAGACACACACACACACTCACACACTCACAGAATGGGGCAGGACTCAGTACAACAAAGGTTGAGGATGACTCAGTAGGCAGTCATGCCGACTGAAGCAGTCAAGTCTACCTGGCTGGAATGTACACACACACACACACACACACACACACACACACACACTCACACGTCAGAGAGACAGAAAGAGAGAGCACGAACAATCATGACCCCAGTACTACAAACACCTGAGCTCACAGACACCATTTCAGCTGCTTTTCCCCAGGCAGAAATTCAGACTTTTTTTTGTCACACAGATTAGCGCAGTGTGTTCTCGTCTACACGTGAGCGGAAACCAACAGAAAAACCGAAACACACCCTTTCTGTAAAATGTCAGGCCTGCCCCGTCGCCGTGCCTCGCCGTGCCTGTATGGACAGGCACGCGCTTCAATACGGAAGTTGTTCGAACTTGCAGGTCACACATCTCCTCTCCGTCAAACACACTCTCATTCTAAAGCGAAGCGAAAAACATGCCGCCGAAATGATGTTCAAACTCCTTCTAATCATACGCAGTCTGCCGAATTCCGCTAACACCACTGCTTAGCCTTGCTTATTTAAGTAAAATTAAAACTTGTTTTTCTGTTAAAAGTACAAAAATGAAATAAATCATATGTTTAAGAGTCTCGCGACGTAATAATAAGATGTCGCTAAGACCGCTAGCTAGCTTGACAAACGTTCAAAATCATTCGTTTTTGTATTTGGTAGCTATTTTAGCTAGTTAGCAAAGTCATATACGGTAAATTAGCCGGCTATAGGCAACATGTCTAACGTTAGTGCTTAACAAATAAGCATGATTAATCTAATATTGAGATCTCAATCTAGCAGTGTGCTTACTAGCAGTGTGCTGGCCAATTAGCTAACATGGCTATAAAAGTTACAAAATCCTGGTTGTTATTCTAGCATCAGAATTTAGCAGTTTTTTCCCACCTGGTAAATACATAGTTGTAATTATTGAGTATTATTGGTAAATAATGAATTCATACCCATGTCACTTTTTGAGAAATATAAATCTTTACATGCTAGTTTGCTAGCAGATACCTAGCCAGCGAATGGTTAAGACAAAGTTATGGTTTCTGATGTAACGTTTTTGCTTTTTGCTGATTTTTAATCAATAAGATGTGAATAAATTGCTATATATTTTTACATTTATAGTTATTTATAGTTTGACTCGCTAATAATGATATCTGAGAAACATTAGCAAGTTTTTTAAAATTTTATTTTCTGGTAGATAACTAGCCAGCTAGCTAATATGGAAAATGTCAGTGATTAAAACATTACACTCTGACATGTCTGGCTGTTAAATAAACAGCTCTCCTGATATACTACTCATGGTTATCTGTGACTAATTTAAGCTAGCAGTTAGCTAGCTAATTATCTAACATGTCTAGTAACTATGATGAATTAATTAAATCATGGTAGATGTTAAATAAACAACTTTCTGTAGACTAGAAGTTAGCTAGTAGATTAGCTAACATGGCTTGTAACTATAATAAATGAATAAAATCAGGGGTGTTTTAGTTAGCATGAAATTTTAACATCATGATTTTAAATAAGTCACACAGAATCTGAGCGAGATAATGAAATAAAATCTCACTCGTACGTCCACAACAAAGGTTTGCTAGCTAGTTCAGAAGCGCAAAACAAGCCGACTAGTTCACTACGCTAATGGTAGGGGTGAACAAAAACGACATATTGGCTGCTCTGGTACATAAATTGCAATTTCTTTTAACATTTATTGCTAATATTGAAATAACTGTGATGTCTGGGTGAGAAATGTGAGGTAGCGTGCTAGCATTTAGCTAGCCAGCTTGTTTTTGAGATAATAGAACAATAGCAGAACCAAAAACAACTTTATTGTCTTACACAGATGGTTACCGACACATTTGGTGGTAACTTTTATTTATTTTTATTTTTTTTACCATTCACGCCAGGAACTTCGCGTGAATGTTAAAAGTAAAGCTGAAGAGTTGATTATTAGCTTAAACGGTGCTGTGAGCTAAACAACTTGGTTGGTAACATGCATTTATTATTTTTTATTATTATTCCTTCAGGACCCTTGGAGGTCTCAGCGGTCTGGAAGTCGTCGTGTCGCAGCCCCTTTCACCCACGCCCTCCTCAGGACCGCGGGTTTTCCCCGAGACGTGGGTTCCTATGATCGGCGAACAGGACTTTGTCCAGGTGCCGGTGTTGCGCGAGGACCGCAGCTACCGCACCGTCTACAACCTCTTCCACAAAACGGTATCGGAGACCAAGTTCCGCATCCTGAAGATCCTCCGCGTCCAGAATCCGTTCCTCTGGGAGAAATACAAGCGGTAAGAGGTTGCTAATAATAAAAATCTTAATATGTATTGCTGTAGGTAGTCTTTATGCTAATCTGCAGGGTTAGCTTTCACTGTCCCGAGGTAAAACTTTCACTTTTAAGATTTCTTAGATAAAACTCCAACAATGAAAATGAAAACAGAACCGGCTAACACGGCAAGCATTAGCATTAGGATTAGCATTGGCGTGCAGCTCACAGCACTAGCGCTTCCACTTTAATCTCCGCTGTTTCCTGTGCAGTCATCTCTGCTGTTCTGAGATGACTCTGATGTTGGTTTTGTATTCTGGTATAAACCACGGTAACGGCCCTCGCCTTGTATTTGTAGGACGGAAACAGGTGTGTGTGTGTGTGTGTGTGTGTGTGTGTGCGTGTGAAATGAAGTTCAGAAGCGCATGTGAAATGTGGAACACACTCAGAGGAAGTTTGAGGGGGAGGGTGAGGTGCTAGGAGTTGTACTGGTGTGTGTGTGTGTGTGTGTGTGTGTGTGTGTGTGTGTGCATGCATGCATGTGTGTGTGTGTATGTGGGAGGAGCATGGTGTCGGGGTCCCAGGTTCCAGGCTGTTTTTGTGTATCAGGTCTTGGGGGAAAGGTGTCTGAGAGGTGGGCTGGTGCTAGATTGCGTGTGTGTGTGTGTGTGTGTGCGTGTGCGTGTATGCGTGCATGAGCAAGATCGTGCTGCAGGTTCAGATGCGTGCCGTCTCCTGAGGTTGTGTGTGCATGTTTGGAGTCCTTGTGGGTTTGATGGTATAAATTATCATCATCAGCGAAATCATAGCTCCACCTGTGTGTGTGTGTGTGTGTGTGTGTGTGTGTGTGTGTGTGTGTTTAGACAACAAGACTCTAAATCTATAGGTACTTTTCCACCACAGGATCACAAAAACTTTCCACCGAAGATTGTAGGGTTAATTATAGTTCTAGGAACCTTTAAAAAAGTTCCTGCAACAAAGTTGGTACTTTTTCAACTTGATGGAGGTTTTTGTACTAAAATCATCTCTATATCATGTTTGTTTCCTCTCTCCCTCTCTCTCTCTTTCTCTCTCCCTCTCTCTCTCTTTCTCTCTCTCCCTCTCTCTCTCTTTCTCTCTCTCTCTCTCTGTCTCTCTCTTTATCAGTACTTTGTTTTTCACACCTTTTGTAACTTTTACATGTTTTCTTGTCGACTCGGTTTCTCTTTCTTTTCTCTTTCTTCTTGTATCTTTTTAATTTTCTTTTTTCTTCCATTTTCATTTATTTCTCAATTTTTGGAATATATTATCTTCTTTTGTTTTCTTCTGCTTTTCTCAAGTTTATTCTCTTTTTTCATAGGTTTCTCCCATTTTTATTTACATTTTTTCACCATTAAAGAATCCTCCCTTTTTACATTTTTCACTATTAAAGAATCCTCCCTTTTTAATATTTTTTTCCTTCTTAAAGAATCCCCTCTTTTTCACCTTTAAAGAATCCTCCCTTTTTATTCTTTTTTTTTTTCACCCTTCTTTTTATTCCAAAAAAATCATCATCATATCAGTTCCTTAAAAAAAAGTTTCTTTTTCTTTTTTGGGTACCTCTCTCTTTTTTTTCTCTATTTGTCTTTTGTCTCTTTTCTCTCCTTTTTAAGTTTCTTCTTGTCTGTACTGTCAGTACTGCGCGGGCGACTGTCACTGAGGAGCGAGTTTCTCATATCCATCTCTGACTTCACTAATGAAGAGAGTTAAAGGGGACAAAAATAGAAAGAGAGAGATGTAATATGTTCTGTGTGTGTGTGTGTCTGTGTGTGTGTGTGTGTGTGCGTGTGCCGTGCTGTGACTAACCGGGGCTGATGTGTAGCTGTGGGGTCACAAGAGGTCAGGCAGCGTCATGACAGCGTGCCTGGCGTAACCGCACACTCTCTGACACACCCACCCACACATACACCCACCCAACCCACACACTCACACACTATAAGCAACAATAGAGCCCCATACAGGCGTAATAAGCTGCTGCCGTTGGTGGGTTTCGCTCGGTTGCTGGCTCTCTCGTCAGCGCTGCGTATTTTAAGCGTTGAATCGTCTCTGATCCGATCCTCGCGGTGTGTTGGAGAACTCTCCACCATGTTCTCGGATGAAGCCGAATGAAATTAACTTCTGTGGCGTGCAGCGACGAGACAGAAAAAAAAAAAATCTCACTTGAGAATGATGTTGAAAGACGCAGGTTTGCATCTGTTAGTGGTTACGTTCGCTTTTTCAGCTGACGCACCGAGGTGAACCTCGATCTGGAAATGCACGAACCTGAGCCGTGAGAGCCGCGGCGAAGTAAGGACACGACTGTGAGCTCTAGAAATGATAATGGAGTGTATTATTATTATTATTATTATTATTATTATTATATATTGTTGTTGTTATTGTGTAATTAAAAGTTGGCTTTCTGAAGTTCTTCTCATATGAGGTTACTATTCTAGTTACAATTAAACGATGTGGAACATCCCAGCATGCGGTTCTCACTTCCTCACGCTGTATCAGAGACAGAAAGCTCTGAGGCGTTCTGTAAACAGGCGTTCCCTCACCCGTCTCTCTTCTTCTCTTCCTTAAAAGCTTTCTGTCTCGTTACAGAGGAACTCTAAAGCGTAACCAGGTCTCGACGTCAGCCCGCCTTTAGAAGCGCATGCCTTCACTTTGCATATCGTCTTCAGGCTCGGATTATTTGCATACCGCCCCGGTTCTGTCACGTTGCATCGTGTGGCTAACCAGCATCTTCTCTCTCTCTCTCTCTCTCTCTTTCACAGGAAGAAGGAGTACATGTCGCGGCGTATGTCGGAGACGGAGCGCCTGTTGAACGAGCGCCACCTGTTCCACGGCACCTCGCAGGACGTCGTCGAGGGCATCTGCAAACACAACTTCGACCCCCGCGTGTGCGGGAAGCACGCCACCATGTTCGGCCAGGGTAGCTACTTCGCACGGCGGGCGGCGTATTCGCACAGCTTTGCACGACGCTCGCCGCGCGGCATCCACTACATGTTCCTAGCCAAAGTGCTGACGGGAAAGTTTACCGTGGGCAACCCGGGCATGCGGCGGCCGCCCCCGCTCTGTCCCCGCCAGCCCGCCGGAGACCTCTTCGACTCGTGCGTGGACAACTGCGTAGACCCTCAGATCTTTGTCATCTTCAACGACGACCAGAGCTATCCGTATTTTATTATCCAGTACGAGGAGGTCGCGAACACCGTCGCCATCTGAGCGGACGCCACGTGCACGGGAGGACGTTAATCTCGTTGGGTTTTTTTTTGTCGGAAGTCACGGACGGTACGAACCGTTCAGTCGGCAGCGCGCGCATGTTCGAGGAACTGATTTTCCAGGCTTCCATTCTGCAGCGCAGTGTGTCCGTTCACGACTCCCCGTCCCACTTTGGGTTCAGCATTGACTCTCTTTTTTTTTTTTTTTCCCTTATTTTTAAAGGCCCACACCCTTCCCATGTCGCTGCCATCCGTTTTACTTAATTAATTTCTTGTACATACTGTATGCTTTCCTTGTTTATATTTGAACTGTGTGCTTTTTGTTCATAAAAATTATTTATGTTAGTTAATGTAAGAAATAAAGATTGAAAGTGAAGGTTGTTGTGTTTTGTTGCTTTTTCCAGTCAGTCAAATGGAATAATGTTAATATTTGCTACACGATCAAATTAAGTCATTTAGGATTAAAAAATAAATAAATAATATAAATGGTTTTGAAGAAAAATCAGTGTCAGATATAAAGCGGCTGGGGACGAGTGAAACAGTGGGGACAGTACTGTGCAAAAGTCTTAGACACCCTGTTTTACAAACTTATCAAGTTTTTTTTATTTAGTGAGAACAAAAACATTTCAAACATCAGTATTTCCACCACAGAATTAAAAGTTATAGGAAAAAAGTGACAGAATCCCAGAAAAGAAAGCAGCACATAAATGAAGCAGGTGTAAGAGTCCCTCAAAGCGCCGTCACACCAGACACGTACTCTGTTTCATTAAAGACTGTTTACTGGGCTTTAAACCTGATTCCATGAACAGTCATTGTTACACAGCTATGGGGTGATCTGTCCAGTTTTACCTTAAGCTTGGACCTTTTGGTTTTTCCAAATGCTGGTTTGGTTCAAGTCTTCATCGTTATCAAAAAAAGTCTTAAGTTAGTTTTTTGTTTAAGACAAAAAAGACGTCCAAAATTTTTATCTCCACACACATAAAGAATGACCTAAGACTAAATGAGTCACTTAAGGTTTATTATTATTATTATTATTATTATTATTGGTATTATTATTACTATTATTATTATTATTATTATTATTATTATTATTATTACTATTGGCCAAAAAAAAATCCTTCTAAGTATTTTATAAGAAATAAGAAGTAGATTAAATTTGTTTAAACAGAATTTAAAATATTTTTTTAAATATTGTAATAGAATGTACTTACAAATATTATATATATATATATAATTGACACTTTTAATCCCCCTCAAGTACATTTTTTATTTTAATTATCATATGTAATACATTTTAATAATTCTATATATTTTTAAAATATTTGTAAATACATTACAATATTTTTTCTTAAAATATTTATTTTTCACCATTTATAGAATATCATATATCATGTTTATTGACCCCATATCCATATAGAATCCAATCCATTTATATCATATAAAGATTTGAATGAATGAATTAAATAAATAAATAAATAAATAAAATTATATTCTCTTATACCAACAATTTGTAGAAGATCATAATGAGTGACTTTAGAGTGGACTTGATATCTAATCTGCTAAACATGTCTGAAATTTGTGTATTTATGAATTTGTTAGTTAGTTTGTTTATAATTAAATTTTCGATCTGGAAATCATGATCTGGTCAGAAAGCTGCTCGGACGAGACGGGAGCTTAGAGGAAGTTACAGGGGCAAAGGGTTCAAAAAGGAAGATGCAAATGTATAAAACTTTTATATATGGACGTACATACGTATGTGCGTGTGTGTGTGTGTGTGTGTGTGTGTGTGTGTGTGTGCACGTCTAACAGCAGTGTTTTTTCCTCGGTGACGTGACCCGAGGCAGCTCGCTCCACTTCAGGCATGTTCCTACACTTCCCCCATCGTCCGTCTGCTACAGAGCTGGAATGTTTATGATCTTCCTGTTGCTCTGAAAACGGCCTTCGTTAAGCGTCGTCGCATGTGCCTGTGTGTGTGTGTGTGTGTGTGTGTGAGCAGAGTCTGAGACTGAACAGTAGCAAGTCTCCTCTAATGGATCTGTGCAATGCGATCTGATCCTGAGTCTGTCTGTCTGTTCCTCTTCCCTCGAGGGCCAGAGCGACTCTTTAACACCGGGAGAAAGAAGGATCGCTGCTCGGCCCGTTTTTTTTTTTTTCTTTCTTTCTCTGTCGTTTTTTTGCTTTGCTTCTTTCCTTGCTCTGTGGTTAATTAATCCCTGAGGTAGAAAGAGAAAAAGAGAGGGAGAGAGCGAGGGGGAGAACACTGCACTGGGGGGAACACACACACACACACACACACACATACACACACACACCCCACCCTGTGAGCCCAGGAGACTTCATCTTCTCCCTTGTTCTCTCTGTGGCATGCCTCCTTTTCTTTCTCATCCTTTCTTCCAGTTTTTTTTTCTTCTTCTTCCTTTCTCTCGCGCCTAAAAGATGAGTCGTCTTCTCGGCTCAAGGATCGGGAGCAAAAGAAAAAAAAACCCTAACCTAAAGCTTTCTTTCACAATACTTAAACATTGCTGGTTTACATCAAAGCTTGCCCTGTTCTTCAGTCGTTCACACTCGTTTATTCTTTTGCTCTTCCAACATTCTGTCTCTTTTTTCCGGCCTCGAGCAGCTCTGGATCTGGGAGCAGGCTGTTTGTCTGCCTCGCTGCCCTTGTGGAATAATCGCTGGCACACAGCCGCTCTCATTTAGAAGCCCTGGGGGATGGAACGGCCGGGCCAAGCGAGAGTGCGCGTGTGTGTGTGAGTGTGCGCGTGGGTGGGTGTGTGTGTGTGTGTGTGTGTGTGTGGAGAAGAGATTGTGAAGTCATCCTCACGAGGAAGACCATCGATCACGGCCGAACTCCGAAACAGAAGCCTGACACGATGACTCAGTGATTAGACGCTTCCTGGAGAATGAAATTTTATTCTCAGCCTCTTTAGATCCTGCTCTGGTTCAGTCACATGTCAGTGTAAAAAGGTTTTAAAAAGTGTGTGTGTGTGTGTGTGTGTGTGTGTGTGACAGAAATTCAAAAAGATGCCAAAAATGTGCTGGCTGACCTGATGATGTGTAAAGCGCGCTCGTTTGAGTGATTGACAGTCTCTTTATGGTCACGTCGCGTTATGGCGTATCGTGCATCGTCTTTGTTTTGGACACAGATCGGCTCTTTGTCGTGCCGCTGAATAAACGCGCTGTTTTCCGGGTCACGGTTTCAAGCTGGCGGAATCACGAGAATCCGCACCGAGGGCGTGTATCTCGGAATCCAGGCCCTAGCCGGATTGAATCCCCCGTACTTCCTGTTCAGCCCGTCTCCATATTGTTTCAACGCCGTCCAGCTGCAACCAATGAACATTCCAGGCCGCTTTTTCCATCTTTTTCCATCTTTTCAAATCTCTGCCATAAGCCTGGAAGAGAGGCACGAGACGTAGCACGAGACGACCGACCAAATATGGATCTCGGGCCTGCAGGTGAACTCTGCGCGACCTCGCCGCACATGTGTGACCTTTGCTGCTTGTCCCGATGAGGACGTGGCTTCGGGGGTCGAGCTCGAGATTTTTTTTATGTGATTTATATGTTTCTTTTTCGCGTTCTGTAGTGTGCGTCGTCCACCGATACACTCATTAATACCGCATCTCTCTCTCTCTCTCTCTCTCTCTCTCTCTCTGTCTTTACTTTCAAGTCCTCAGTCTTACTTTTCTTTCTTTATTTATTTGAGTTTTAAATTATTTCAGTCCTCCCAGGATTAGCATCATCACAGCCGCGGTAAAAAACTGAGGCATAAAAACAGCAACGTTTAATTTCATATATCTACAAATCCTGCAGAAATCTCTTCATACTCAGTTGGACAGTTTATCAGAGACACAATCGAGACATAACATGCAGTGTTTAGTAGAGCATGTGAAAAGAGCTTTAATAAGAGAGAATGCCAAGATAAAAAAAAAAAAGAATTAAATTTTTTTACATTTTTTTTAAGCATACATATTTCTGAAGAAAATCAGGTATAACAGATGACTTTTTTCAACCTCATGTCAGAGAACAGCTGACCAAAAAAACTGTTCTTTTTTTTTTTTCCAAGAAAACTCTTCAAATAATGAATAATATGCAATAACATTTGAGCGGTACAGATTTTTTTTTTCTTTTGCTTAATTATTGCATAATAATATAATTACATTATAATAAAAGATTTTTTTATAATATAAAATACAATATTTTCAAAAATGTTAGATTGGTTTGTCCATATATATATATATATATATATAGGCCTATATATATATATATTTTTTTTTTTTTTTTTTTTTTAATTTTTTTTTTTTATAAAAAAAAAACAAA
>JAOVVB010000033.1:1692729-1705229 GCA_028570985.1 Heterobranchus longifilis
ACATGAAATATGTTGACATTTATTAAAAAAAAAAAGCTTAAATGGCTTTTGTCCAGGTTTTTGTAAACGTTTGGCCTCATCTCTAATCCTCAAAAACATTTCTCTTTTGAGGCTCCCATGAGGACACATTATTATCCTTAATAATAATAAAATAAATAATAATAAAAATGTGAAATAAAGATCTGATCTATCGTGTGACCACAGTTGCCATCATGAAGCACGCAAAACCTCAGAGGTTTTCCTCTAAGATTGCCCTGTATTTGGTACCACCCATCTTCCCATCAACTCTGACCAGCTTCCCTGTCCCTGCGTAAGAAAAGCATCTTTACAGCATGCTGCCAGCACCATGTTTCAAGGTTGAGATGGTGTGTTCAGGGTGATGTGCAGTGTTATTTGCATTTAGGCCAAAAAGTTACATTTTGGTCTCATCTGACCAGAGCACTTTCTTTCACAAGTTTGCTGTGTCCCTTAGATAGCATGTCGGAAACTGCAAATGGGACTTCTTATAGCTTTCTTTTAATAATGGCTTTCTTCTTGCCCCCCTTTCATAAGGAACAGAATTGTGGAACACACGATTAGTTTACCTGGGACAGATTCTTTCACCTGAGATGTGAATCTCTGCCTCTCTCCCAGAGTTGCCATGGGCCTCTTGGCTGGTTCACTGATTAAAGCTCTCCTTGCTGTGCCTGTCAGGCGGCAATTTTTTAAAAACATAACCCTGCTTTATCCCTGACCTGCCTGGTGTGTTCCTTGGGCTTTATGATTCTGTTTGTTTACTAATGTTCTCTAACATACTGAGATTGATTTGTAAAACTCCATTTACTAATTAGATGACTTCTGAAAGAAACTCTTTCCACTGAATTTTAGTTAGTGGTATGAGAGTAAAAGGAACTGCACAAATGGACACCACATATTTTATCATTTTCCTTCCACATCACAATTATGTGCCACTTTGTGTTGGTCTATCACATAAAATCCCAATAATATACATTTACGTTTGTGGTTGTAATGTGACAAAATGTTATAAAGTTTAATGGGGTATGAATACTTTTGCAATGCACTGTACCTCACTGTATCGTTCACTATGAACAATAACTCAAAGAACCACATAAAGATCATTTATCGAAGAAAGGAGAGCACGACAACACCCAACACCCAACAATACGGAACAGATGTCTAAAAGGCTTGACCAGTGGAAACTGTAGAGAATTTAATATAACACCTCTACCTAAACCGGAGACAAAGAAAGATACAGAAAGCACATATGGAGTTCTTCTCAGATGATCAACAAGCAGCCACAAAAGAACAAAACACAAAAAACACACCACATTATTTGTATAGTATCACAAATACCAAATAAATTACACCAAGCTCTGGACGGAAAAGTTTTTTTTTGTCTGAATATCACACCTGTAGACAGTGTCTGTAGACTGAGTTACAACAAGAATGGTGCTGCTCCTACTATACAATGATAAACCAATGCATAGTTTTATACAAAAGATTTTCTAATAACATTCTTTTGTGTACATGTATTGAAAATGAATGTAATGTTCACTTCTTGAACTGTTCATATGTTCATAAGAGGGACATTTTTAGAATAATTAGACACTCACGTCTTTAGCCAAAGTGCTACACAGAAAATACACTTTTAGCAAAGTCAGTTTTACATTTTTGTAAGGCTTTAACTCTTTACTTATTCTGCAAACTATCTATTGATTGTCTAAGAAGCAACCTTCTTAACATGAACGATGTTTATCTTTCAACATTTTAGTTAAAGATATAAATACAGATCACATAAATGAGAAAAGAAATTCTGATATGAATTAAGGACAAGTTAAAAGTCTATCGACAGTGTAAAATCCAACAAGCATAAAATTAATTATTAAATAAGCAAGAAGAGAAAAAAGATAAAAGATTAATTGCGGGTTTGGTCACAGTGGGTGCAGTAGCTATTAGAAAAAATGAAAACTGTTGAAGCTGTGACGTGGAGCGGGGCGGGGCCTGCCGGGTTATAACTTATTTATATGGTTTGGTATAGAGAACAAATGAAGAAATTGAGCTGAATCACTTTGCTTAGTTTTTGTGTTCCATGCAGTGGACAGTTCGCATGCTATGTAAGTTTTAATGTTTTTTGTCTCTTCAGCTCAGTAGTTTTGTAGTTGGTCTGCGTTCTCAATTTGCTTTATTTGGCTTTTGCTACAGTATGTTATATAGAGTGTGTGGTGATATCATAAATCTGTTAGAGAAAAAAATGTGTACCAACCTGCGCAATTATATTATATTATAAAATATTAGCAATGCTGTTTATTACATACATTGTGTGTAATCATGTGTCTCAAATGTATTAATATAGATGTTTTCTTTTCTTAATCCATGGACAAGTGTGATTTTTGAAAATACTTTAAAACCCACAATATTTTTTTATTATTGGACCAATATTCAATTAGCAGTTGAAATATTTTTTTTTTCTCCAGCATGACATAAACCTTCAACATGTTGTACGCAAACCAGCACAAACAAAGTACAGAAATTGTCATGAGGACAAACCCCTATGCCCTATCAAAGCTATAAGGCAAGTAAGATTTACTGAACTTTTTTCACATTAAAAGTCTTGTCCTTGTCATTTAGGAGTATACAGTAGAGGTGAGAGAGTGTGAGAGATGAAGCTGAATTACTTAGTCTGGATGCTTTTGGCCATGCAGTGGATCTTCAGTGTGACTACGAGTGAGTATTTAATGCGTTTTGTGTAAATAGTGAAACAGTGAGCGCTGTGGTTTAGCCTCAGTTTCTTTAATGCTGCGTGATGTAGAGAGTATGTAGCGGTCACACAGTGCGTTTCAGAGAGAGAAAGTGTATAATGTTAAGAGTATTATTTTAGAGATAATATTTTTAATTATTTAAAAAATTCATTTTCCATTTGAAATATTTTTCTTTCTCCAGGAGGACTTGGAACACCAATAACATGTTGTACAAAAACCAGCACAAACAAAGTCAGAGTTACAGAAATTGCAGAATACGTTCATCAAGACACACCACTATGCCCTATCAAAGCTGTAAGGCAAGTAAGACTTACTGAACTTTTTTCACATTGAAAGTCATATTCACATTCTTTAAGAGTTTATGTAAAAGTGTATCGTGAAATTGGATATGCATATCAGGTAAGCAATGTAATAACTAACTATTGAAAATGTAATTTTACAGGTTTATTTTGAGAAATAACAACGAAATATGCTCTAACCCAGAGGACCCTTGGGCCAAACATGCCATCAAAATGCTAGATCAAAGAACCACATCATCATTGACTTCTACAAGTGGGACAGAAACTATCACAAGCAGATCTTCACCACAACCAAGTACAGAAAGTACAATAACCATGACAACACCCAAAGGATCATCAACCACATGGAAATTAAGAACATTTATCACTCATGGATCTTTGCCGAAACAAACGCCAGGGAATACAAACATAATACATACAGTGGTTGTCAAATATTTTTGATCATTAAAAATATTTATTTTACATTTGAAATATTTTTCTTTCTCCAGCAGGACATGGAAAACCAATATCATGTTGTACAAAAACCAGCAAAAACAAAGTCAGAGTTACAGAAATTGCAGAATACGTTCATCAAGACAAACCACTATGCCGTATCAAATCTGTAAGGCAAGTAAGACTTAACAAACATTTTTCATAAGAAATTTTTTTCAGTTGTCTGTAGAAAAACGTACTAGGACATAAAATACATTAAATAACTATTGGAAGTGTCATTTTACAGGTTTGTTTTGAGAAACAACATTACAAAATGCTCTAATCCAGAGGATCCATGGACCAAACATGCCATCAAAGTACTGGATGGAAGAACAGTCTCAAAAGCAGGCAGTAATTCACCGTCACGGACTCCTACAGACTTAACAACTGCACTACGGATAGACCCTACTAAAAGCACGTACAATACCACACACAATAATATAGCAGCAAGCTTGACCACTGGAAACTGGAGAGTTCCCAATACAACACCTCCACTTATACCAGAGATACATGAAAATACAAAAAGCACAGGGACTATGACTGACAGCATGTTATTTACAACACACGTCAGTCATACATCACAAATGCTGAGAACTTTTCAGGAAATTGAGCTGAAGAACTCAAAAAAGTCAGAATCTTATGAGAATAGAAAGCAAAATACACCCGTGACATCCCAAACACCGGAGAAGAAAAAGAAAGCACTGGAGTGGACAGAACATTTTTGTCAGAGGTCAGAGATACAAGAAATGCGGTATTGTTATTTTTAAAGTATGCTGTAAATGTAATATATACCTGACAGCTTATTTAGTGTATGTCATGATTAAGCCACAGACCTGTATAACCTTAAACTGGGGAAATATTTGTGTCAGTTTAGATATATACTGTATATAATGCGTTTATGTGTTAAATTTAATTTATTTTACTGCATATTTTGGTCATTAGACACTTTGATCTTTTGATTCAAGCTCAAAATGTTGTGAAAGGAATTAAAAAAGTCTTACATATCAATTTAGTCACTTTCATCAATTATTTTTTGGTTTTAAATACTGATGTACAAAAGAAGTCAGAAGAAAAATCCCATTTCAGTGGCATCAGTGGTACTGTATGTGTAAAACCTGTTAACAGTAATCAAAATATTTTATTAAAAATTTGTCCTGGAATTTTTTTTTTGTCTGAATTTAACATCAATATCAATATATAATATATAAAATAAAATATCAATAATAATTAATTTACATATTATGTTTTAGACACTCTACAAACTACAAGACCAAAAGCTCACGTACACGATAAATAAAAAGTATTCAGTCTGTTTTCACTGCTCTACACATTTTGTCAGAATGAATGAATTTTACTTTATTTTTCAATTTTTATGTATGTAATCATTTTTTGGAGGGTCAGGTCAGTTTGCTCACATCCGAGGTCTACGTTATGTGTTCGAATCCGAGGGCTTAACAAACATGTTTAATTGAGCTTTAATTAATTATTTTAGAATTACAGCAGGTTCAGAAGTTTATATATTCAATTCAATTCAATTTTATTTGTATAGAGCTTTTAACAATTGTCATTGTCGCAAAGCAGCTTTACATAATCAAAAGAAATATATGGCAAGGTGAGAGTCTCTTTTGATCTGGGAGATTCCAGAAAATTATGTAATGACTTTATCATTACAAAGGACTGAGACTTTTAATCTGGATAACGCCAACCTAACTGTGAAGCATGGTGATGGGAGCCTTGTGTTGTGGATTGGTCTGCTGCTGACTATTGTTAGGATTAGGTGGTTATCTAAAATACTTTAAGACACCACACATAAGGTTAATACTTGGTCAAAACTGAGTCTTTCAGCAGGACAGTGATCCTAACTATATACGTGTGTTTGAGTCAAGGCATTACCAATCTTTGAGGTGAATTGAATTTAAATGCACAAACAAACATCACAGGATCATAATAAAACATATGTGAACTATAAATATACTGTAAATCTGTTCTACTAAATAAACCTGAAATTGAGAATATTCATATTTTAGCTCTTTTTCCTGAAAGACCTTATGGAATAAAGCAGATGCCCTAATCAGCTGCATATACAGTAAACATGAAATATGTCGACATTTATTAAAAAACAGCTTAAACGGCTTTTGCCCAGGTTTTTGTAAACGTTTGGCCTCATCTCTAATCCGCAAAAACATTTCTCTTTTGAAACTCACATGAGGACACATTATTAACCTTAATAATAATAAAATAAATAATAATGATAATATGAAATAAAGATCTGATCTATCGTGTGACCACATGACCACAGTTGTCACCATAAAGCAGGCAAAGCACTGCAGCTGTGAAGTAGAGAGGGGCGTGGCCTGCTAGGGTTGTGGTCTGAGAGGTCTTTCTACCGTAACGCCTTTTTGGCTTGTGACTAGTTTCTATGGATAAAGTTTAGACAAATGAAATGAAGCTGAAAAAAACTTCATACTGTTGCTGTTTGTTGTGCAGTGTGCATGTGCCATGTCTGGGGGTGAGTTTTAATTTGTTTTATGTCTCTTCAGTGTTCTAAATTCTAGTTTGCTTTGCTTTATATGATATTCAAATGTAATAGGTCCCACACACAAACTCGATGACGGTATTACAACATGCACTGAAATACTTTTTTGATTGTAAAATAAAATTGCATTCGTAATTTATGTAGAACATGTGTATGTCAGTAGAAAAGGATAACTATAAAATGACATAATAATGGCTATGAAAAATAGGTGATATTAAGGATGTGTGGTGGAAGATAAAGTGTATAATCTTGTGTCTGTGCAAATTTAAAATATTAGTATGATGTTTATAGTTCAATTAAATGTTCCTACAGTAGACCCTCTATTCTTCAGGAAGTTGACACCCAGTATCATGTTGTACAAAAGCCAGTCATTCGGGGTCAGAGTGCAGAAACTGAGAGCAGTGTGCATGAAATGCCATCCATCATGTTATTTAAAAGCTGTGAAGCAGGTGAGACTCCTTACAGTAAACTTAGGCTTCCATAAAATCCATTCATTATTTTAAAATGCACAAATTTATTTTAAGAAATGAACACTGAAAAAGCCTGAAGAATCTACTTTTCCCCAACAGGAAATGGAGACATACTGTAGTAACATGTTGGACGAGTAAACCAGCACAGTCAAGGTCAGAGTTGTTGAAATTGTGACGTACGTTCATCAGGACAAAACACGATGCCCCATCAAAGCTGTAAGGCAAGTGAGACTTACTAAAAATTTTCTCTTATGAAAAAAGTATGAGGAACTGGGCTACTTATACTGTAAACATAATCAATAACTATTGAAATGTCATTTCACAGGTTTCTTTTGCACAATGGCATTACAATACATTCTGATCCAAAAGACCCTTAGGCCAAACATGCCGTCAAGGTATTAAAATAAAGAATTAAGAATTAATTAATCACAAATGCCGAGAACTTCTCTGAAAATCGAAAAGCAGAACACGGAAAAATCTGAATCTGATGAGAATAGGAAGCAAAAGACACCCATGATGTCTCAAATACCAAAGAGGGAAAAGGAAGCTCTACAATGGACAAAACATTTTTGTCAGAGGTCAGAGGATAAAAGAAACACGGTAAATTTTTAAAAAGATGTTACAGATTAATTCAGTAATTTTCTTTAAAAGGACGGCTGTACCAAAAAAAAAAAAAAAAACTTTCAGTGGTCTCAGTTGTGTAAAAACTGTATGTATAAAACTGCTGTATTATTATTATTATTAGTATTATTATTATTATTAGTATTATTATTACTGTTATTATTTTTGAATATTTGTCCTAGAAATATTTTCTTTCACAATATCTGTAATAATTCATAATGCTTTTTAGACACTCTACAAATTACATTTAAGGCCAAAAGACCTTTTTTCAGTACTCATTTTTTTTTCCCAATTTGATTTTTTACATTTTTTTATTTTACTTATTTATTTATTTTGCCAAGGACATTTTAAAACACACAATTACGGATGTGTATATTTGAGGTTTTAATTAATTATTTCAGAATTTCAGCAGAATCAGCAATTTATATCCGACAAGATGAGAGTCTTGTTTGATTTGGTATATTCCAGAAACTAAAGTTTCTTAGAAACAGTTGGGAGTAAACAGTTGGGGGAAACATACTGTAAGGATGTCGAAAAGTCCTACTTTTATAAGCACTGTCTTTGATACCAAGGCTGTTGTGCAAGACAGAAGCCCCTACCGGGGAAAAAAAATAGATTGTTAGGTCCATCCAAACCTGAATGCTCCATCGTGACATGAAACAAAAATGAAGTGTTGGATAACACCATATTAACTATGAAGCATGGTGGTGGGTGCATTGTGTTATGAATTGGTCTACTGCTGACTATCGTTAGGATTAGGTGAGTTATATAGAAATATCTTAAGACAACAAACAAAAAATTAAACCTTGGTCACAAATGAGTCTTTCAACAGGACAGTGATCTTAATTATATGAGGGGTCGGACTTGGCCTTGTGATGAAATTTATAGAGAATAAAAAACTAATCCATATTTACAGAAGACTTCAGGCTTAGGATGGTGATGAGACTCCTAGCTCCAGTAAAACATTTGAATGGTGCAGACATTTTAAAGATCCCCATACTGTACAATTGTAATGATGGCCCCAGCGGAGGTGACTGGGAGCCCACTGCAGTCCCCGTCCCGGGTTTGAAAAAAAAGTTGTAACAAAATGGCTTAAACACACTTTCACCACAAAATGATTGTTTGCAGCGGCCATTACCAAGCTTTAAGATGAACTGAATGCAGATAATCATCACCATGTCAACATGAAATATACTGAGCTGTGTTAAAAAAAGAGTTTGATTTGCTTTTGCCTAGGTGTTTGTAAATGTTTGGCCTCCACTGTATTTAAAAATGGTAGAATGAAGCCTATTACCAAGAAGCCTAATCCTCATCAACATTTCTCTTTTAAAATTTTAGGATTAAGAACAAACTTAAATTGTTAATAATAAGAAAATAAATAATAATGTGAAATAAAGATGAGCAACTGATCTATCATGTGACCACATGACCACAGTTACCATCATAACACATGCAAAACACTGCAGCTGTGAAGTAGAGAGGAGCGCGACCTGCTAGGATTGTGGTCTTTCTGCAGTAACACTCTTTTGGTTTGTGACTTGTTTCTATGGATAAAATACACAAAGACACAAAATTAAGCTGAAAAACTTCATACTGTTGCTGTTTGTCGTGCAGTGTGCATATGACATGTTTGGAGGTGAGTTTTAATTGGTTTATTTGTTTTATGTCGCTCAGTAGTTAAGATTGTGGTCTAAATTCTAGTTTGCTTTGCTTTATATGATATTTAACTAAAAATTTTACTGAAATGTTGGATTGCACCTCCAGGGTCTGGGTTCGATTCCCGTCTCTGTGTGCATGTTCTCCCCATGCTTGTTGGGTTTCCTCCCGGTTGTCTGGTTTCCTCCCACAGTCCAAAGACCTGCAGATTAGCAAGTTAGACTTACTGAAATTTCTATCTGAAGTTACTTATAAAAAAAAGAGGAACTTTGCTACTTATACCATAAAAGGATAGCAATAACTATATCAATAGCTATTGAAAATGTCATTTCACAAGTTTATTTTGCTCAATGGAGTTACAATATGTTTTGATCCAGAAGGCACTTGGGGCCGAACATGCCATCAAGCTACTGAATAGAAGAACATAAACACAGCACCGACGTCCCCACTGCCATAGACTTCTAATGAGAACAGAAAGCAAATGTCACCTGTAGGAGGAGCCCACGGCGGGACAGAACATTTTCGTCAATAATCTGAAATACAAGAAACACAATTAACACTAAAGTATGCTTAGTAGTGTGTGAATTTATTCTTACACATTTTGTAATCACACAGTTTCCTAATTTTCTGTAAACAGAAATTGTATTTGTATTTAAGCATCATGTATGAAATTATTAAATTATCAAATTTTGAGAATAGAATGTTTTTGAATATCAGTAAGATTTCATTTGGATAGTCAGCGCTCTACAATCTATGTATCTAGAGATTGTCTCAAAGTATTGAATGTATTCAGTTTAATTTTTAAATGAAATCTTTTAAAACTTTAAATTTTTAATTTCATAATTTTCATAAGATTTTTGTTGTTGTTGTAAAACCTACACATATTCTTACAGACTTAATAACTACAAAAGTGATAGAAACCATATCACACCCACAGCATGTGCAGTATCTATTAAATATTCCTTATTGAAAACAGCACAACCACCAAGTTACCACCATGGATAATAACACCAAGCACCACAGAGAGATCATTCAATAAAACAAAAAAATCCCTCTAGAACACTCAATAATATACCAGCACAAATATCCACAAGATTGAGAACTCAACAACAGCACAACCTTGATTTTATACAATAGATCCACAAACACCATTTATTATCAACAGATTAGGACTTGTTAGTTTATTTAACCAGTTCTTTTGCTCCACCAACACATATCCTTTCCTGACTGGTGGAACTACAGTACAGTGCCACGCAAAAGTAATACCCTTTGAAATACCCTTTTCCACATTTTGTCAGGTTATAACCACAAATTGTCTATTGACTGTCCAAAAAGCCACTTAGCAACCTAGTACCTGATTCTCAACAGCATTGGAACAATATTTATGTTTCAACATCTTGGATAAGAATAGAGATTCTGATACGGATCAAGGACAAGTTAAAAGTCTACAGATGGTACACTAGTATCCAACAAGCATGACGTGGATTATTAAATTCGCAAGAAGGAAAAAAGAAAAAAGTTGATTGCGGGTTTGGTCGCAGTGCGTGCAGTAGCTATTAGAAAACATGCAAAAGGCTGAAGCTGTGATGTGGAGAGGGGCAAGGCCTGCTGGGTTTGTGGGCTAACAGAGAGTCCTGGGGTATAATCTATTTATATGGTTTGGTGTAGAGAACGAATTAACAAAATGAAACTGAATCACTTTGTTCCATGTGTCCATGCAGTGGACAGTTGTCATGTTAAGTGGGTTTTAATGTGTTTGTCTTGTTTGCTCAGTAGTTCAGTAGTTAATACTGTGGTCTGTGATAGTAGCAATAATACTGGTGATGACAATGATGAGTGATGATGGTTATTGCATGCACTATGATCAAACGCCTAAACAAATCATTTAAAAAATCCTCCTTTTTCATTAAATTCAATTAAGGTTTCTTTTTTTTACTGCAGGACAAGGATTTCCACTATTATGTTGTTAATGGCATGTATATGTACAGTATATTGTAATGTACAGTATAATGGATACAGTATGCACTGATCTAGAAGATTCTTCATCTATCACACATACTTACTTTTATAAGCACCTTCTTTGATACCAAAGTCTCTTGCAGGTAATTGGCGCCCGAATGGTCCGTGGTAAAATTGAACAAAATTACATACTTTGCAAACATTTTAAAGGAGACTAATCCTCAACAAATTTTAGAAATAAGAACATGCTGATAACTGACTCACTCTCTAAACCACTTTATCCTGTATTAAGGGTCGCGGGGGGCCTGGAGCCGATCCCAGGAGGCTTAGGGCATGAGGCAGGGTACATCCTGGACAGGGTGCCAATCCATCGCAGGGCACACACACATACACACACTACGGGCAATTTGGGAATTAGCCTGACCTGCATATCCTTGGACTGTGGGAGGAAACCGGAGTACCCGGAGCAAAGCGGTACTGTATTCGCTGTGCGGTGCAGAAAACCTGGAAATTCATTACTGATGGAAATATCTGCAGCTGAAGGACAGGATGGATTTTTTTCTTCTCTTCATAAACAACATGAAATTCAAGTGATTCGATGAGAAGTGTGCTGTAATAAAGAACTAGAATTTTTAAAAATGTTCTAGAAAATTAAAGAAGTAAAGCATTTTATGTGATGCGTTTACGTTTATGTGATTACGCTTCTATCTTAATTCAACTGATTTATGCTTCAAAGTTTTTAAAATAAAGATATTGGTTATAACCAACATTTCAGCACCATTACGCTGTAATTTGTAAACTACTTATAATTTGTTTATTATTAGTTGAAATAATAAAATAATTGAAACTGAAACCTTACAAACCCTTTAACGCTTTATTGGGTGACAAACCACAGTTGGTAACTTACCAGTTGCCAGCACAAGTACCTCAAGAAAAAAAGATATTTCTGTACACTTTTGGAAAAATTATTAATCTAGATGGTCAAGGAACCATATTTTGTAACTTCATTGACTTTAATTGACAACAATGAATTTTTTAAACTTAAATATTGATATAATGAAAATATTTTTAACTAAATATTAAATATTATTATGAATATTTAAAAGAAATGTATATATTTTTACAAAAACAGAATAAAATAAAAAAATCTAGGAAAAAGTCTTGATATTTGGAATTTCAAAGAATTTTAGTGAGTGCCCCGTTTTAGTGAGGGTTAAACTTTTTTTATTATTATTATTATTATTATTATTAATTTTTTTTTCATTGCGACAATTAAAATTATTTTTACCTAGTTTTTTTTTTGTTTTTACCCAGTAGCTTTCCTAAAAGTTGCCAATATTTAATTCCAAAAACATCGACATATCTTTCTATAGAAACAATTCCATTGAAGAGACGGTCTCTGTTTTTCTAACACCTTCAGGAAGCATTCTATCACACCTCATGTTTACCGCGGCTGACCTTTCAGGCAATTTGGAAGGAATAAGTAGAGTCTCTGCTCAAATCCGGAGCTGCTGAAAGGTCAGAGACAGAACTCTGGCCAAGCTGAGCCGTCTGCTCCAGCACAAGGTTGATCATTAAACCCCTCCACACTGGGCTGAGAGCGAAGCGAGCGGAGGAAATACTGTATCACTCAGGCTCTCACTCCGTCTCACACAACAACACGGCTGGCAGAGGATCCGTGTGAAAGCGTGTGAAACGTACACAGGTGTTTCTGAATGAAAGAACAGAC
>JAOVVB010000033.1:1717213-1738045 GCA_028570985.1 Heterobranchus longifilis
CCCGGATAAAATGGGAGGGTTGCGTCAGGAAGGGCATCCGGCGTAAAACCTGTGCCAAGTTGTAGTGCGGACTGGATGTGAGTGGGTCCGCTGTGGCGACCCCTTGCCGGGAGCAGCCAAAAGACCAACAATGATGTGTAGGATCATAAGGCAGAAGGTGGGATTTATAGGAAAGTCCAGATCCCTATCCTTACGTAAGAGGGTTTAAGACCGCCATAAAAAAGTTCTGACTTTACTAAGATTTGCAATTGAATTTTTCCTAAGTGTACCTCAATTTCCCTACATGAACAAAATTTTACATCTTTTCATATGGTTTATTTTACACCTGTTCACCTTTACAGAATGTTCTCTAGTTGCTCAGATCTTTGCTTTAGAAGGTTACACTATTCCATGTGTTTTGGTCTTGTGACCGCATTCAGCCATTCTGGAAAGGAGTTCATTCTGTGATCCTGCAGATAAATGATAAACAGCTCACGTTGTCCCCTTCATTTTATTTGCTGCTAAAATCATGCTCCTGGAAATGTTTTTGATTTGGACACTAAATCTCTATTAACAATTCTTGTGTTTAAATTCTGAATTTAATGAGAGGTAAAAAAAAAGTAAGAATAGTGAGAAAAAAGTCAAGGAAAAAGAATTAAGATATCTTTAAATCCTAAATCCTCTAATCCTCTTGCCTTATAACCTAACCCCATATTTAAAAAAAATAAAAAATAAATCTTCATTGTCGAATACCGCTTATCCTGTACAGGGTCACAGGAGGTCTGGATCCTATCCCAGGAAACTTCAGGCGTCAGGAAGAGTGCACCCTGGACGGGGAGCCAATCTATCCCAAGGCACAGATGCACACATCACGGGCCTATTAGCACCACCAATTAGCCTAATCTGTATGCCTTTGGACTGTGGGAGGAAACCGGAATACCTGGAGGAAACCCACCAAGCATGGAAAGAAGATGCAACTCTTTGCATACAGACCCTGATCTGGGAATTGAACCTGGACCGTGGAGATGCAAGGCGACAGTGTTAAACACTATACCACCCTGACGCTGTAAAACACTGACAGATTTATTAATCTAACATTTAATTTATATAATATATGAGCTTGGAAGCACAAAAACTGTTGTGTTAACAAAATGATTTTAGTGCTGTTGTGTATACAGTATTAAAGTACTGTCATTTATTGTGGTACTAATTTTTTTCTCTTACAATTTTCCTGATTGGTTCTTACATACAGTGTGTCATGAACTTTCAAGGACATATTGAGAATACGGCACCATAAATGAAGCACCAGACCCTGTTTAAACCAATGCAGCGTGTTGAAACCGAACGTGTCACCTTTACTTAACGACCCAGCAGAACCTCTTAAAGCAGGAATACTATCCGACACCCGATACGTTCGGAGTGGAATCAGCAACTGCATGCGTAATTGCTTTTGCCTGGCGCTCGGGTTAAAGATAGAATCGGGCCGGATGCTGAGCCGGTGTCTCAATGGATCATCTCGTGAACAATAAACGTACAGTAAGCCATGTTTATCATCATCATCTTTGATCACAACGGCAGCCACGGTAATAAAATCAAAACGGTATGTGGGATATGTAACAGGTCCACACTCAACACATGAACAAATGATGGGGGACCAAAAAAAATCAGGTTCCCTGCAGTCAGGACAAGGCTGAGCTTTCCCACAGCTGACAAACAGCAATTAATCACTAGCATGGCTTCATCCCTATAAGGGCTGTGATCAGAGCCTCATTAGGCTGCGAGGGCTTGATGGATAGCACGAGCAGAGGCCTTACACTGTAAAAGGCTTTCTCTGGAGACTTTACGATCAAACATTAGCTTCCTTTCTCACCAACCAGCCAATGAACTGCTGCAGGAGTCTGAACTAGTTAGTTCACATCCAAACATTTCTGCGGAGACGCTTTGGAAGAGTTAATACAGCACCAATCCCATCATGCAACAGAGTGAAGCTGTTGTGCTTGAGGTCAGTGATTACTTGGCATTCCATCCCACTCTGTGATGGCTCGGGTCATGTGCTCCTGTACACCGGGTCACGTGACCTTCGCTGGCCTTCACTCAACAAAAACAATATTAAGACCTGTCTCTGTCTTTGACGTGATCCTCGCACAGCTGTTCCTCTCTTTTCTCTGTTGCCACGGATATTTCTGATCAAAGTTTCCTATTTCTGTTCATTCCATTGATGTCATCACTCAGATCCTAATCATAACCATAAGCAATGCCTTCAAACTGGCCTGGGATCAGTAGAGAGGAGCAACGTTTACTGACATTGACGTGTGTAGAACAAAACAGTCCCGTTACATCACTGAATGGGCATGTGAGACTGTGTGTGTGTGTGTGTGTGTGTGTGTGAACATTCCCCTGCTTTGACCCCGAGAGGACGCCTATGTCAATCACACGAATACACAATCAGAAAGCCACTGCTGAGAATAAATAACCATAAAAATAGATTCCAACCTCATACATACAAATTAAGAGAAGTCATAAGGTGTTTATAACGCCTCTGTGCACTAAAGATGTCATCAAAACAATATTTAACTGCAGTTGTTAAACACATTGTGCCCTTAATATGAGTTGGGTACAAAATTCTTTCTGAATTTCTGCTCTCAATGAGTTAAATAAACATCTCGGAAATAATAAACTAATAAATGTACTTTATTAATAAACATACTTATTGAACCCAGGCCTTCCGCATGGTAGGCAAGAAACCTACCACTGAGCCACCAATGCCCTGTAGCAAAGGGTCTTAAGATACAATTTTAAAATCGGTTGTTTATGTACCAACCTCAGCAGCGACCTTATTTCCCCTCTCGTCTGTTCCAACCACTCAGCGTTCAGCATCACCAGTATACTAATCACTGGCCTGAACATCTGTCTATCATCTGCACCTGTTTCTCACTGGCCTTAAGTTAGATGCTTTTTTAATGTTCGAATGATTCACAGGTCACTGTGTGGCTTAACAAACAGAAATCAATGAGAGACAAAAACATGCCAAAAATGAGAGCCCCCAAAAAACGTCCTTCAGGAAACCTACCGGGAGAACTATCCCTCAAGACTACTTAAAAAATACAAGAAAGTCTGGCTCTTTGGAAGTAAAATATGATGGTTGGTTCAAGACTTTTGCAGAGCACTGTACCTTAATTCAAAGAACATGCTAAATGACATCCTTAGAAAACGGACAGTTGGCTCCGATCGAACTCCTGTTGTGAAAATTGTTATTTATTAGACGCTTCTGTTAGTTTGTAATCAGTGTCTGTAGTTAATCAGACCATCATCATACAGTAAGTATTCAGCAGACTCTGAAAATCTGAAAAGAACCTAGGATCAAAGCGCAGAGCCTCAGGAGTACATAGGCCTTAACTTAAAGACCTGGTGCTGGGATTCATAGTCTTAACCTTCTGATCAGTACACTGAAGCCTTAAACACAGATGTACATGAGCTAATCATCAACACTTCAATTCTCATTCCAGTCCAGATGTTAGTATTATTTTGCTCTTTTTCTTAGTGGTGATCATGACCAGGATACAGATGTCCCCAGGCTAGGCAGTTGATGTTGGCATGCTATTGAAATGTGGACCACTGCCAGCTGTTCTTTTCATTTCTGTTGCTATGGAGAAAAGCCTGCATATGAGATACCCCCTACGCACCTCATCCCTACTGCCTCAGGATGTCTAACCCACATACCAGTCCAGAAGCCCAGAAACAGTCTGCTTGATTTGGTGAGCAGATGCTATGTGCCAAATACTACACATACTGCTACCAGGATAATAGAATTCAGCACAAACCTGGTGAACTGATGGTGGCTTAATGAGTTTTACAGAATGATCTAGTGGTTGAAGTGGATTAAAAGCATGGGGAGCAAGATCTAGAACATTACCATGAACTTCCTTCTTTTCCCTCTGTCAACCAGACAACTAAAGCCATGAGTGAATGAGAACTTAAACTATCTGCTGGTGGGATTCATAATCAACAATGGACATAATTATCAAAGCAAATCCAAAGACCTTACATTACATTGATAAAAGTTCCATGCAGAAACCAAATTGTATCTCCGGGCACATAAAAACTGTTATGGAAAATAAAAACTGTTAAAGAACACCACCTGAGGCTTTGTTTTATTACTTACAAAATACAATCATATGGTACACTCTTAAGAGGGTTCCTCTATGGTTCCTTGGATAAGTAGTACTTTACTTAATTACATGGAACGTCTTTTTTGACTCTGTGTGGTTCTACGTTGCAACATGTAAGTTTTACTCTAGAACCATACAGGCTGTAAACACCCACAACAGATGCTTTTTGCTTGGAGAAGTTTCAAGAAATAGCTTGATTAGAATCGCTTCAAAAAGCTGGAACTGTTACTATTCAAAGAACATTACTACTCAAATGAGAAATACTCGCCACCCTGGAGGTATATCTGTCGTTTCTGGGGCAGTTATTTACGGGGTCGGGTTGCCAGCTCGGCTCCCTATTATATCTGAACACTTGGGGGTGAAGGACCTTGCTCAAGGGTTCAACAATGGCAGCCCGGCAGTGCTGGGGCCCTAACTGGGGACCTTCTGGTCAGCAGTCGAAAAAACCTTAACCACCAAGCTACCCTTAAAAATACTCGTAAAAAATATTTTTTTCTTCAGATCAATTCCTTAGAAAATTAGGGGTTCATAGCTAACCAAATGTGCTCTACATGGAACCCAGTCAGATATTGAAACACTCTATTGTAAGCCTCTAACCTGAATCCTTAATAAGAAGAACCCCCAGAAGAACTACTGGAAAACACTTAACCCTTATTTCTAGACTTAGTTAATGTGCTCCTCAGCGGTTACTTAGATAACTAGAGGTCAGTAAAAAGGGGCTTTATTTGGAACCCTTTCAATAGTGAAATTTATGGGTTATAAGGGTTTATGGGTAAATAATTTGTAAGAACTTGTAAGAAGATAATGAGATATATAGATAGACGGTGTGACAATGTTGTTTTCGAATGCATTAAGATGACATGATAAACTTTATAGGCAAGAGGCGATTCTACATAGAACCATTAAGTGGTCCACCAACAGAATGTTCTTGATTTTGACATTTCTTTCAATTATTGTGGGTTACATCCGAGTACAGTATTTTATTAGATCCATTATTACTCTCTTCACACTTCTCCCAGGCGAAAAAAAGTTCAAGAAATTTATGCCTGACAGCATGTCTATGCTATGCAAAGGACTGATGAAGAACCTTTTTTTCCCTTCATCCCTTTCCTTGATAACCTTTTTTTAATTAGTCTTCATCACAACTGTGTGTATTCCCATCTCATCTCCAGAGTTCTAGAAGCTCCAGAGGCACCAGAACCTGGACCAGAATAAAGCACTTATCATAGATGAATGAATGATTTTCTATCATTTATCTATCTATCTATCTATCTATCTATCTATCTATCTATCTATCTATCTCACAACAATGTCTTCAGTGTGTATTGCAATATGATATTTTTTGCTGTATTGCTCACACATGCACAATTGCATCAGTTAAATCAATCAATCAATCAATCAATATACAACACTAAAGGAACTTTTTTGCAGTGTTCCCATATCAGAAAGGGTGCCCAAGAGAACCCCATAATGAGGATTTTGTCCTTAATACTGTACTGTGTACCTGTACACCATGCCAGTTACAGCTGGTACCGTATCCTGAAGCGAGATTGCGTGCGTATTGAGGAACTCCTCCAGGTGTTTGAGCTCTAGGTGTGTGTTAGTCCTCAGTCCACCCCAGCACATGAACGGATAAGACTTGTCCACTGAGTTGGCCCTGCTGATGCGGGTCTGCACTCTGTCTCCGCTCGCCTTTTGAATTCCTTTGGGCTTCACGTTGGGGATTTCTGAGCAAGTCGCTTTGTATAAGTACATCTCTAGAAGTCTGTTCTTCTGAGGGTTCTTCTTAAAGGTCAGGGAGACCCTTAAAGACTTCTACAGTGGAAAGAATTTGCTGTCCTCTGGATTCAGTAGAATGAAACAGTTTTTTCTCTGAGAAGTAAAGAACGGCACTGGTGTCTCTCTGTGTTATGTTTGCTCCTGGTTTGATCAGCTTGGCTTGATTTCCCTCTTCAGTACACACCATGGGAATCTGGGACATTTTCCCTCCCTCTCTCTCTCTCTCTCTCTCTCTCTCACTCCCTCCATCCCTCCCCTTTCTCTCTTTCTCTCTCACTCATGCTCCACCTCTCTTTGCTGGTCATTCATCCTCTCATCCTTTCACATGTCCATTTTTTTCCCATCATTACTTTCTCTCATGTTACATAATATGGATCTGGGCCAAATGTCATGACCTTTCAGGTACCAAAAGATGTCTTAAGTTTGTCTGTCTGGAGACACAAGGTGGCTTTGCTTAAGGAATTCTCAGAAATGGTTCTGATTAGAAACCACTGAGAAAGTTTTTGTTAAGTAGCCAAAGAACCTTTGAGGAGATATTTGGTAGGAAACTACCAAAATAATAAAGAGTTTTCTTGTTTCAACTAAATGAACACATTCTACCGGGAACCCATACTGTACACATAAGGAAACCCTGGGTGTTACTGTTTAGGGTTCTCGAAGAAAAATCTAATCTGAAGTACAACAATTACAAAAACATTACTGGGACTTACCTTAACTTTTTGTTCTTAAGACTCACATGGTGGGTTCTGCAAAGGTTCCTTGAATAAGTAGGACATTTCATTTAACACTAAAGGTGAATTACCTAGAGTGCTGTAAATATGGAAACACTCTATTGTATGGTTCTACATATAACTTTTAAACATTCCTTAGAAGAATAACAGAGTTGAGTGATGTGACAAAAAGGTGTTAACATGTCCCTCTGTAGAACTTCACAACAATACAATATTTTAATAATGATTTTTTTTTTCCAGTTAATTTTATTACTTGGTCAGAAAATCTGACCATAAATTATTCTTTGTAAAATTAACAATTAAGGGTTTGTTGCTATGTAAAACCTGTAACTTGACCACATTGGGAAACACTTGTTTGTAATTGTATGTACAACTTTAACAACTTCCAATAGAAGAACCAACAACCGACCAACTAAAAATGTTTTACAAAGGTTTATGTGACAATATTATGCTCATTTTGAGATACTGTATTAATATTAAGACACACCGATAGAGAAGAAACACTTCATTGTATGGTTCTACATAATGTTCTAATCAAAGAACAATTAAAACCTTTCATGTTTGTGCGTTTATTTATTTATTTTTTCCAAGAATGTAGGGCATATTACCTTTATGATTTTTTTTAGATAAACTCTAAAAGGCTCTTTGGAGAACCGTACAATGGAGAACATTTCTATTATAGAAGGTAGAAGACTTCCAATCCAATCCAAAGAACCCTGGACAGTTTTCAGATTATTCTCAAAAACTCACTCCAAGAAAAAAAGGGGAAAAAGAGTTTCCTCAGTGTTTTTTGGATTCCTCAGTGTTTTTCTAACATTTTGATTAGAATGAATGGCTGTTTAAAAGAACGCTGGAAGATCCTGCTAAGGAAAGGTCATTGTTTCAGTACTTAGAAAATCCAATCTTGCAGTGCACTACTGGATTAAAGGGTTCCTCTAGGGGTTCCTTTGTATAACTAGTAGATTTTAGATTAGTAAAAGCCTAAAACTAATGTTCGACATGTTCTAATGTTATACAAAGAACATTAAGGGATGCATTAAAAAATAATAATAATAAATAATAATATGTTAAAAAAAACAAAGACACTTTATAGAGTTGGGCAATGAGACAATCCCATCCATCCACCTAGGAACCTCTGTAGTCCAACTAGAGACCATGGCACACACTACGGGCGATTTGGGAATGCCAATTAGCTGAAACAGCATGTCTTTGAACTGTGGGAGGAAACCAGAGGAAACCCAACAAGCACGGGGAGAACATATGAACTCCATGCACACAGATCCCGCGGCAGGAACCGAACCCGGACCCTGGAAGTGCAAGGTAACAGTGTTAATCACTACGCCATCATGCTTCTAATGAGACAATAGTGTATTTATATTGTGATATATTAATAAAATGATGCTGTTAATAGGGCATAAGGAAACCTTCTATTTTAGGGTTTCATGTACTGTAGAACCTTTAGCGGTAACACTAGAAACCAAACACAACTCAATTTATGGTTCTAATGGTTCGAATCTATGGTTCTTTACATTATTTTACAAGGCTAATCGTCTATCTTATTACAGTCAGTACAGGAGTCTAATATTAGCTGTGACTATACTGAGACGGTCAGTACTGAGAATACAGTCAGTACCGTCTCTCACTCTTAAACTTTTTCCCTTTATTATAAAAAAAAAATAAAAATCCATAATAGCATGGCCCTGTGCCAGACATCGTGCCCTTAGACCCTTGGCCGGCAGTGCTGAGACTTTGGCCACGTCATGTCTGGTCGGCGGGATTGTGGGAATGCCTTGCATATGAAATATTTTCCATATTAAGAAATTTCATCACATCAAATAAATCCCTTGAAATGGAGCACACTGATTCTTTAAAAAAAAATTCCCCCCTTAGCTGTGGCTAAACAAAGGGAACTAGTTAGAGGTCAACACACACTGGGGTTGGACGGACTGACAGCTGCGTTAAGTGGAACAACTGAGGTGTGCTTCAAACTGAACCCAGCCATGGTTTTATACATGCAGAGGTTATTTATAGCTGATTGACACAGACAGGAAAATAACTTAAGGGCCTTTCACACCCTGATGTTTTTTCTTATTTATTTATTTTTGTCTCCTATTGTAGCATTGATCCTTTTTTTTTTTTTTCTTTTTCAACTCTGCTGCCAAAATCCATAAATTATCAATGTTCAAATACTTCAATTAGACAAGACATGTTGTATTGGAAAAAGCTGATTTAAAAAAATGCAGCTCTGGTGCTCAAAGTTTGTTAGACCTAAATATTCATATGGTTGTTTTAAAGGACTTGGATAAGTCTACTTCTTTACTCATTTTGAATGGGAATTGCAAAATAAAATTTACTATATGATGCATCGTTCTTAAATAAAAAAAATTAAAATAAAAAAACCTTTAGGGCAATAGAAAAAAAGGGCAATAGAACACCTCGGGACAGGCTTTTATAGGAAAATAATCAACTTCATGTTGTTAACGTTATCTCTCACCACCTGATCATTTATTAACTTCCTTCGGCAGCATATTGTATTTTCCCCAAAGTGTTGTTCTACAAACTAATCAGATTATTTATCCGAAGCCCTGAACATCCATCTAGCATGACTCCGTATCCGTGTTTCTGGGTCAGGCTAAATACTCAGAGTTGCCCTTCGGCACAATGGCCCACAAAACCTCTGCTCATTTTTAATGAGCTCTCGTTAGACTAATCACGACTAAGATGTCAATCATCAAGTCATGTTCCTCTTCTCGGCTAGAAAACGGCAGCGTATCGTTTTTCACACTTTTCCCTCAGATCGGTTTCCTTTGCTCTCTCTCTCTCTCTCTCTCTCTTGGACATCGTGGGTTTGGCTGGAGATTAGAACGTGCGCTGTCTGATTTGATCTCTCCCAAAGCAAAAAAGTGCAAATTAAATTAGTCATTTTATAGATTTAAAATGAGCTTGAGTTCATTATTCCTGGGTGCATTAAAGATAACTTACGATTATTATCTTCACGGACATGACCCAGCTAATGTTGGACCGCTTGAAGTGTCCAGAAAAGGACATAAAGGAAGTTCACAGTACTAAATGTTCTTCTTTTCACTTCTTTTCCACTTTTCTCGCTGATAATGCTTTCAGTCTCCTAAACTGCTTTTTATCAGTTTGTCCTTCGGTGAAAAATGGCCTGTAGTGTAGGTCAGCTTTAAAGTATAAAGTTCTGCTAATAAATACAGATTTAAAAACATGAGCACCTATTTTAAAACTCTTTAGAAAGTAATTCCGTGTTCATCGGTCTGAGGGTGTCGCTTGGATATTTTCTGAAATTCTGCAGACTTACTTAAAAGAGCCAGTGAAAGAGCCATGCTCCATATTCTACACAACAACAGTTTAACCATCTCTTGGCGGCACATCGTCCTGTTCAGTATAGGGTATAACAGACTTTTAAATCAAAGCCTTTACTTTTTCTACGTCGACAACAAAGGCATAATCAATATCTGATGAATCTGGCCATGCTCTATGAATGGGATGGGAAATCTCTCTTTTTCTTGTCAATCTCAGCAACACCTGCCAATGTCAGCTCGTGTGCTGTATGTGGAAGACAATGGAGAAGAGACTTTCCTCTGATAGTGTGAAGTCAATCCTTGACTTTTGGTTGTACAGAATAACAGAATACAGTTCTGAAAGTAAAAACTCCCTTTATTTCTCTATATAATCCCCTGCTACACTAATGCACTTATCCCAGTGTTTCATTGGTGCTTGGATCAAGATTTAAAGAATTTGTTCCTGCTTCACGTCTGAAACGCCGGCCTCCCAGGAACTCCTTTAATGGCCCAAACATGTGGAAATGGCTTGGAGCGAGGGTCAGGCCTGTATGAGGGATGTGACAATAACTCCCAGCTGAATTCATGTAACGTGCAAGTGGTGTTGGTGAATTATGGTGCGTACAGTTCACACAGACAGATGTGCCTCTTCTGCAAGTGGGTGTTGATTTTCAAATTCGCTGAACCGTCACAGGAACGACTGCAGTGGGCCCTGAGTTTCCTCGGCCGGGATCATCATTCTTGGACGTTTGTTCATGTCTCTTATGCACAGCTATTTGTGTGGCTGAGGTGTAAAATATATTATGTCAGTTTTTCTCATGAACTTAGATATGCATAAAGTACACTTTAATGTGAGGTTGGCCATCAGTAAACATTACAGCAGCTCTCAGTACCAGATGATGTCATGTTTATGATGTTACCATTAACCTTTTGATAAAAATTAACTCTTCTTAAAGCATACACTGTCATATCACATGGTTTATGCAAATATTTTAACAAGAACAAACATAATTATAATCTTTATATGATAAATATAATATATACAAGTACTATTTTATTACTGCAGTATAAAATAAAAATAATGCCCGTCATACTCAGTAACACTCCTTTCAATCTTTTTTTTTTTTTTTTTTTGCCACTGCTGATGTTATTTCCCTGCTTACAAAATTTTTACAGAAAAATACCTGGCAGCATTTCAGAACATACAGAAGCTGAAAGGTGTGATGATGAGCATTGATTTGTGCTTTTGACACAAACCTAGGTGAAAATCCGGCCCATGAGCTCCAGGATTAAAGTCACGGCTTTGGCATGCTCGCATTTCACAAACTTAATACCGTTATGTCTATCACTCATAGAGAGAGAGAGAGAGAGAGAGAGAGTGAGAGAGAGAGAGAGAGCTGTATTTACCAAAGATATCAGGATTCTTTTCAGATCTAATCTGCAGTGATCTAGAAACATTACCATAAAAACTAGGGTTTATGAAGTAACTGAGCAAAGTGAAGCATTCGAGTGAGCCAGAGCGGGTTCAGATGACACGGCAGCGCAGTTAATTAACAAATGAAGAATAATTATAGAGATCACGTTACACCTGCCCTGCCCAGAGACTAAACCACAGAGTCTGTTCATTGTAAGATGGTAAGATACAGTAAGTTGATGCTGGATTTAAAATGTACTGAAATGTTGTGGTTATATTTCGTCTAGCAGTGCACGTCCTTAATCTATGCCACATGAAATAATGGTAGGTTAGGGTTAAAGGAATATTTCTTAAAAAGCCCCAATTACGTCAAATAAAAAAAAAAGTTCTTTGGATTGATTTTGTGTGTGGCTTAAGTTTGGCTTTGATTTTGTGTATTTTCTAATAATCTATTTCCACAGCTCTAGGAGGAGACCCTTTGTAAAGCCCTACTGGTGTAAAAGACACATATGTACATGCAGTAACAGGAACCAACAAATGCTATTTTAGCATTATCATAGCATGACTGACAGGTGAAGGTAACGGCATCTCAAATATCACGCAGCTAAGCATTGCCCACATGCACCTCAACACAATTCTCACGCAATCAATCAGTCATGACATTCCTGCAGCACACGTTCTCCATTCACACCTGAGTCAGCGCCCCACCTGTAAGGCATGCCCGTCTGGAAGGCCACACAGTCCTCCTTGGCACAGCCGCACAGCTTCAGGTACCACTTGGTCTCGATCTCACGGATGAGCTCTGCCTTCCGGGCGTGTGCCAGCGCCGTCTGCTGGCTCTGCCTGCGGGCATCACGAGAGCTGTCCAGAGAGCTGCGCTGGCCCCGGAGCCCTGACACGGATGCCACTGACTGCTTACGGTGCCTTAGCGAGTCGTCAGGGAGGCCTCGACCCACCGAGCCACTCCGAGCTGCAAACATGGCCCTGGAGGCCCCACCCGCCCAAGAGGGCACACGAGTAGACCTTGTGTACTCTTAGAGTGCTGCCAGAATGCACTCACTTTTTCTCGGTCGCTATCTCAACCGGCCTTCCTCACCCTTCGCTCCGCTATCTGTGTCATCTCTTAGCCTTGCACCTCTCTTATAGGCTCCTCTTGTCCCAGGGTGAAACTAGATCTGCCTGGGCGCCATGGCCGGGCTGTGAGACAAGGCTTGGATGACTGAATTAACGCTGTGTGAGGTAAGCGACAGTAGGGGTTTGGTTTGGGTCGGGTGTGGTGTGGTGTGGTGTGGTGGAGGTAGGGCTGGTAGGGGAGAGACATCACTACTGAAGGATGAAGTTTGGACTTGTATATAAACTCAAAACCAAAGTTTTAACATGTCATCATCCAGAAGGGAATTAGCCACTCAATCAAGGGGTACACAACACACACACATTTAGTAGCTATAAAACAGAGCATTATGGATATGTTTTTAAAATGATTTCAGATAAATACACTCCAATTCAAAGAAAAATATACAAAAAGACTGCTGGGTTTTTTTTTCCTTCCATGTATATTTATGTAAATTCTCTCCTCAGGTTTAATTCTCTAATTACATTATTTAATTCTTTGTCTTCTTTGGTTAGGCTCACTTTTTACCTTTGAAACTACAGCGGTACCTCTGTATATGAATTTAATCTGTTTCTTAAGGTGAAATTTCGTATTACAAAACGCAGTGTCCCATAGGAAATAATGTAAATGCAGATCATTCGTTTCAGCCTCCCAAAAATATTACCAATTTCCGACACTATAATCATATTTTTTTACTTACATTTTACAAAAGGCATGTAAATGATGTAAAATATGAAATAAATAGACATTAAACCCCACTTAACCTTGATTTATGATTCCTCTTGGCACCAGCATTTAAAAACCAAACCGAATGCGGTTCCCTTTTCTTCTTGCTACCGTCCTCGCTAGCATTCTCGGGATCCATGGTGCTGTCTTCACTAAATCTTGCACAAATGCAAAAAAAACTCACAAAAAATAAGTAAACTGGCTTCACGTGGTTTCCACTGACGCAAACCAGTTCTGAACCCCTCCCGGACGTTCCGGCTTGGTTCGCTTGCTCGTACCCCCAAAATGCTTTGTATGCCAAGCCAAATTTCTTGCAATTTCAGTTCTTAAGGCAAAAAAAATCTGTATTACACATCATGACCTCAAACAAAATCCGTAGAATTCTTACTAAAACCTCACCTTTATTACCATCTGTAGGGAACTGAATTTGTAAAGGCAATTTTACAGCTAAATTTAGCTAAACAGTTTAAACCAGCTTTAATCTAGAAAACTAGCTAGCTGACCAGATCAGTCAGTACATGATAAAACATAGCAGGTTTGGCGATTTATGCAGCTAATTTTCCTGCTACCTACAGCTACAGTAGTGTAACTTGCAAACTAGCTAAACTTAAAATTTAGCTCAAATTAACATCAGATTAATAAATGTATCAATTAATATTGCTGCTAGTTCCAAAATAAATAGCTACAGTAGGCCTTTGACTATCTAACCAGCTAACTACATTTAAAACAGCTAGACCGACGCTAAAGCTAGGCTTAATATCTAAACCAAGATTTTAGCTACGGTAAATAACTAAAGAAGAATTAGCAGCCTGGAGGAAAGAGCAAGAAACTAAATGCTGCCTGTATGAGCTGTACACACAGAAGGAATCATACAATGTTAAAGTAAATCCCTAGATGTAATTAATGTAGCTTATGATTAATTAAGGTTTCAAGAAGTTAGCGATCCTCAACGATTCTGATTTATACGTTTATGATTTATAATGATCATGATTTATAATGATTTATAACTTGAATGGCTGGATGGATGAAAGTATAAATGGATGGATGGCTAAAAAGATATATGAGGATGAATAGAGGGATGGATGGACTGCTGGCTTGGATGGATAAATGGTCATTAATGTTATTAATGTGGCTTATCATTAATTAGTTTGCAAGAAGGTTGGTGTCCTCAGCAACAAACAGCAATGACCATTGATGGCCAATTATTATTCACTATGAAGGCTTGAATGGGTGGCTGGATGAAGGGATGCATGAGGGGCTGGATGGATAAATAAATGGATGTTTGCCTGGATGGATGGATGGATGGATGGATGGATGGATGGATGATATATAATTAATAATTGAGAGATGTTATTAATGTAGCTTATCATTAATAACGTTTTCAAGAAGGTTAGGAACCTCAGCAATATGACCAGTGATTATTCACTATAAAGGATTGAATATATGGCTGGATGAAGGGATGCATGGATGGATGGATGAATGGATTATTGAATGGAGGGATATCTGCATGGATGGCTAGATGGATGGATGAATACGTGGAAAAAGGGATGGATAATTGATCAATAAATGTAATTTATGTATCTTATGAATCATTAAATTTGTAACAACCATGGACATATTTTTGATGAATAGTTAATTGATTATATGAATGCTTCTTCTATGACTTTCCTTGTAGAAACTTTATCTAGACACTGAACTTACAATATTTAAATTGGTCATGTTCCAGAGCATGCCTGAGGAACCAACCAGGTTCCTGAGCACCCAAGAACCACCCACCCACCCACATACACACACACACACACACACACATACACTACACACGGTGATTTAACATGTTATTTCAAACCTCAACCAGGGGCCTTCTAAATTTACAGTGAGCTTAACACATGCATTGGTCATATGATAAAAAGCATTTCACTTGTTGGAACGACTTCACCCGTAACAACAGTGCCACAGTGAGCAAGGCCGGTGTTTGTATATTTATAACATTACACAAGAAATGAACTGAATTTAATCAAACAGTGGTTTCAAATGAAAGTGGTAGCATGAACATTTGGCTCAAATAGAAAAGCAATGATTAACTTTTCTGCTAGCACTTGTTGTATTGGGATTTTCCCATGAACTTTTGCCACTATTTAAGTGCCTTAGGTGACTTGAATAATTCACAGGGGTAATGTAGATCCGTGTGGGCCCCTGCTCTGAGTCTAGCGTCCATCACAGAGCAACATACATCACTGCTGCTAAGTGGATGGAAAGAAAGGGACAAGACAGAAAATGGAGAAGGAAAGGACATCAGAGCCTGACGCTGCCAATTTCACAGATGGCAGAAAGGAAACCTAAGTGCAGGTAGGTCAGTCCTTGACGCAGAGAGAGAGAGAGAGAGAGAGAGAGGTGAGAACTCGTTCAGGTGCTCAGTAAATCAACCCTAGTCAGTCTACTGTTTACATCCACAGATACTGCACTGATGGAGTCGACCTTTGGTGTAATCTATTGTTAGACAAGGAGGGTTAATCATGCTTCCACCTTTTTTTAGGACTTTTTTCCCAGAAACTTTTAAGGAACCAGAACAGATTTAAATTCCTAGAGGTCTGAATCAGTGGATCATTTACTGCAGATGTGTCTAGGTTTGATTCGTAGAATCATTTCCAGTCATGACTGAGAATCACTTCCCCTCGCAAACATCATATGAGTGTGTAAATCAGTGAAGCTTTTGGTCTAGAAGGGTCAGTGGTGCATTCAGGGAATCCTTGTGGTCATGATGGAAAATTTGCTCTACTGTCATTCTGTGAGTCTGATACTGAATCTGAATCAGTGAATCTTTTGGTCTGTAAGGGTCAGTGTTTGATTCAGTGAATCCTTGCAGAGATTTTATGTCATTCAGTGAATTAGTGTCTGAATCTTTAGGTTCTGGAGGAGTGAATGTTTGATTCAGTGAATCGTTATAGTTATAACTGAGATTCACTCATCTCCCATTCAGCAGGTCAGTGTTTAAATCTGTGAACAATGATGAAGATTTGGTCTTATTGGTCCCACTGGACTCATTTAGTGTGAATCAGTGAATCTTCTTGTGTGAACAGGTGGGTGTTTAATTTAGTAACTCTTTACAGTCATGACCGAGATTCTCTTCTTCCTCGGTCAGCATATCTCATGATTGAGATTTCCTTTTCTCTTATTTGGCTGGTTATTGTTTAAACCAGAGAATCTTTATGTCCAGATGGGTCGGCGTTTGATGCAGAAGCCTTGTATTCTTGAACAAGATTTTAATTTCTAATTAATTGAATTGAATTGTACTGTTTGAATAAGTGAATCTTCTGGTTCGACTGGGTCAGTGTTTAATTCAGAAAATCACAGTGGTTCTAACCAAGATTCACTTTGTCCCATTCAGTGTTTAAACCACTGAAAGATTCACTCATACTCATTTAGTAAGTCAGTGTTTGAATCAGCAGTTATGGGTCAGCAGTTGATTTAGTGATTTCTTACGGTCTTGACCAAGATTCACTCCTCTCTTATTTGGCCAGTGAGTGTTTGAATCAGAGTCTTTTTATCTAAAGGGGTCAGTGTTGGATTCAGTGCCGCTTTGGTATAACAAACAAGATTTGGCCTTTTTCACTTAGTGGATCCGGGTTAAAATCAGTGAATCTGTTTGCTCCTTTAAATTTTAGTGAATCCGTGTTCCAATCAGTGATCATCTTTCGGTGTCAACGGGCCAACGTTTGACTGAGTAAATCCATCTGGTCACAAATAAGATTCACTTCTCTCTCATTTAGTGAATCAGTGTTTGAATTAGTCAGTCTTCTGGTCTGACTGGGTCAGGTTTTGATTCAGCAGATCACTCTGGTCATGACCAAGATTCACTTTTCTCACCAGTCTTTAAATCACTGAGAGACCCTTCTCTCTCATTTTCAGTAATAAGTCTGTGTTTGAATCAGTGAATCTTCTTATATGAATAAGTGAGCATTTGATTCAGTGAATCTTTGCAGTCATGACCGAGATTCTCTCCTCTCTCTCATTCGTGAGATCGATGTCTGATTTGGTGAACATTTTGGTGTCGATGGGTCTGTGCTTAATTTAGTGAATCTGTTTGGTCATAATCAAGACTTGCTACTCTCTTACATAATGATTCAGTGTTTGGATCAGTGATTTTTTTTTTTTTCTTTATCTAGGTGCGTCAGGGTTTGATTCAGTGAATCCTTTTTATTTGCTGGATGATTGAATAATTTGGTTTAGATGAGTTAGAGTTTGATTTAGTAAATCATTTTGTAAACTATTTTTTCCTGTACTGAGTCAGTGTTTCAATCAGTCAGTCTTCTTGTCTGGATTGACGAGTGTTTGATTCCGATAAACCAGGTTCATGTTACTTGATCAGTTAATCCACAAAAGTGATTCATTCCTCTCTCATTCAGTGAGCCAGCGTTTCAATCAGTGTCTTATGTCTCTGTGCTTTTTAAAGCTTACTGAACTCTATAATCCTTTTCATTATGACTGTGATTTGTTTTTCTGTCATTTTCAGACATTATTAAATGAATGAATCACTCGGTCATGACCACGACTCACTCCCTTCTAATTCACTATATTACTGTATGTTTGACTCAGAACACTACGCTGAACGCAGGACCCCATTTAATAGCAGCTAAAATTATAGGGCATGCTTTCAACACATATACACACACACACACATAACTACATACACACACACACACACACACACACTGCATTTTCATAAAGCCAGAGGGTAGAACTGTACTGTATAACACAGCGGTGATATTGACGTACCTGTAATAGATCTAGACATAATTATCTTGTTCCTGAGGGGTCTAACTAAACAGATTGAAAATGTGAAAGAAACAAATATCAGAAAAATTGATTGGAAAAAAGTGTATTATGTATTTGATTGTCAAAAGCCCAAGGACTTGACTTATTTTTCCAGCCGCGCTTTGTGGTGTAGACAAAACTGGAGATGGTTATACATCCGAGGTTTCCTGCATAAATGAAACTTGTCACATGCATTTTGCTTTTGTGCCTCGCTTCCCGAAGGTGAGATGTAATAAGTCATGATGGTAAACAGAGTCTAATACACTCACTCACTGACAATACGCACTTACACGTGATTCTGTAAACTTATCCATGTAGAAAGGGATGATGAAGGTCGTGTACAGTCTGAGAGGATAGACGAGTCCTCGGAACTCATTTTACATGAAGGCAACAGGAGCCTCACTGAGTAATCCCACTCTGTCCCCAAAGCCACAAGTGTGTGTTTGTGTGTCCCAGGAAAGGGTATACAGTATCCCCCAGCTGACAGGCCCAAAATACAACTCGTAGCCGAAGAATGTCTAACTGAGCCTGTGCGGGTGCTGAGGTGCATAATGCCAGGTTTGCTTTTCACAGTGAATGTTTTTTTTTTAATGGTATTTAGAATTATTAGTACTCCAGCTAATTCAGTCCTTTTGCTAATTCAGTACTCCTGATAACCCAGTAGTCAGGCTCACTCAGTTCACCAGTTATGTGTGTCCTTTATCTCAGTACTCCACCTAACCTAGTACTGTACCTGTACTAATGCAGTACTCCTGCAGTGCTCCAGTTAACTCAGTACTCTATATTAGAACTCCAGCTAACTCAGTACCCAATCTCAGCTCTCCTGCTAACTCAGTACTTGAGCTAACTCAGTACCCAATCTCAGCTCTCCTGCTAACTCAGTACTTGAGCTAACTCAGTACCCAATCGCAGTTCTCCTGCTAACTCAGTACTTGAGCTAACTCTGTACTCCAATTTACTTAGTACTTCAGCTTACTCAGTATTTTATCTCAGTATTCCACTTAACTCAGTACTCTATCTTAGATCTCCAGCTAACTCAGTACCTGATGATTTCCCCGTCTAATCCTGAGCTAGATAAGAATTCCACTCTACTTTGGGGTTTAAATCTCATCTGGGTCTCATCCAGCTGTTCCTTCAAAACCATGACCCACTTACAGCATTGGACCAATTGCACGATTCCATCCGTAACTTTTCTGAACTCAGATTTGTAAAATGATGCTTTTTTTTTTTGTTTGTCTCTTTGCCAACATGCCAACGTTCAAGCTGTGCATAGCTGCACTTTTTGAATACACAGCATGCCATTGTACAGTATCTTAAATATTATATAATTATTCGTAGTCATAGAGCAAGGCACAAGTCCCACATTTTTCACAGCGTTGTCAGCGCAAGCTCTCGCTCTGATTCCAGTGTTCCAGTCCTGAGAAAGTTTTCCACATTCCATCTTCTTTACAAACCAGAACAACTCTTTCTTTACTGCAGTCATTAATATGTTTCTGCTGCAACAATTATTTGAACTGTAACCGATGCAGTGAGTAGCTTCTCCTTTCTTAAACAACCATAAGACGTATCCTGTGGTTGTGGAACAGTCAAAATATTGGCCTAATGAAATATTAGTAATGAGTTTCTTTTCACTTATTTAAACCTTAGTGCAAGTACGTATAAGATTCACCAAATTTGAATTCATTAAAATACACTTCTAATCATTGTTTTAGCATATGCAATCTGGATGAGGATTTACATATTCTTAGCTGTTTTTATATTCAAATATTTCTGCAAAAAGCAGAAGAAAAGTTCCAACAATATGTTTTAATTAATTTATTCATACTGTGTATAATTTAAAGTCTAAAATGAAACAAATTGTTGGAGGTCCATGTTTCTTTGTCTTACTTCGTTGTACATCGAGTACCAAAAAAAACCTTCCAATAGATTCCTCATTTCCACCTTCCGAGGATTTCATCAACTATTGTGAAAGGTTACAATAAACTATTACACAAAAACCCGGGATAATAAAACAGTCTGCATGGGATCGGATTAAACAATATGAACAAAATACATTTATACATTTTTTTGTCACTGTGCTGTTTATCTCAGAGAGAGACTAGAACAGAGATGGTGTGAGTGTGTGTAAATCATGTGACTAACAGATAATAACAGAAAATTACCCGTCATTACACGGCGTCTCGCCGAGGCCCTTCATTCAGATGATATCGTTAAAAGCATAAATTATAGAGATGAACAGGCAGTTTCACGAAGATTGCTTTGTAAATCTATCGTAAGAAATGTGAGGTTTGTTCGTCTTCTACAGTATATACACTCCTGAGTTTGTGTACGTTTACATGGAAGCAGACTCACTAATGTGAGGTAATATCATAAAATCGTCTGAGTTAATGAGTTTCCACAACTTTCTACTGTATATGCATCACAGTGTCTTGGTTAAATAACATTTATTGCATTTATAATCGTTCCATTTGTTCAGAGAAAGTATATATGGCTTATGTCCAAAAGTATGTGGACACCTGATCATCATACGCTTAGACACGAAACCGAAAGTGCATAACTGTCTAGACTGCTGTAGTATTACAGAATTACAGTTTCTCCTTGGCTGGAACTAAGAGGCCCAAATCTGTGATGCACTGATCACAAGTTTCCTTTATCGATACCGATTTCCAATTTTTTGTCTGACATACCAATACCGATTTCTAATTTTTTTTTTTTTTTTTTTTTTAAGGACTATAACTATACCTTTAATGAAAATAATCCTTATGTTACTGGTTAAAGAATCAAATAACTAAAATAAATAAACTTGTCC